>ML783439.1:55619-76981 GCA_009831015.1 Picea engelmannii | reverse complement strand
AATCCAATGTGAGTCGTGGATTTGCGCACCCGGTTCTGGACCGTCCAGATCTGCGCAAAGATTATCGCTGATTTCAGACCCCCCCCCCTTTGATTAAAAGCAGAAAACCAAGGGGGGTCCGGAATGCTATATGAACCGTTGATCCAAGTGCGGTGATCGGGACCATTGAAAGGTGAACGAAGCATAGGTCGGGAGCGGCAAATGTCATGTGTAGGAAAAAAATTAGGATAAGTGCTTTCTCATGGGTTTTTTCCCAAATTTGTCATAGACACCACCAAGGGGACCTTGTTCTAACTATCCTAAGGCAGGGAAGGACTTGATGTAACTCTTTCTTCGGGTGGGTTTTATTTGGGCAAGGCAGGCAAAGCAATTAGTCCACATTCTAACCTACTTTCACAAGACAGATAACCCAGATTAGACTGTTGGGTTAAAACATTATTTTTCCTAAGGGATATCTGACCAGGATTAGACAATCTCGTCAGACTTATTCACTAATTCTATCCTAAGGGGCTATCTGACCAGGATTAGATGGTCTGATCAGATGTATTCGCTATCCTATCAACATTTAAAATTTAAAAGGACTTGGTCATGCTTGAAAGGTATGACCAAGTCACCGTTACTGCATGGGGCTTCGTTTCAACTCTTTTTGCCCTCTTTTCTTTTCTTTTTTCTTTTCTTTTTTCTTTTCTTTTTTCTTTTCTTTTTGCAAAATGAAAAATATATTTCCAATAAGAACACTAGATACAGATAACATCAATAATATCCAAGTCATAAGTTGATTCCCATAATTTATGGGGTGATAACAAGTAGCACTTGAGGAGAAGGGCCATAAGACAAAAACTGTAAGGAAATGGAAGAATAGCTCAGAAAATAAAAGTGAACAGTCTATGGAACAATCCCTTGTAACCATTCCACAAATAGAAAAGAAGAAAGGGAAGCCTGTGAGCACCCCTGGTCCAGCACCTCCTTGTAAAAGAACCACAAGGAGCATAGAAAAGAAAGGAAAGGCAACTTTCAGTCCTCATACAAAGGAATATACAATCGATCTTACCTCCCCTTCTGAAGACTTATCAGTCTAGGATGACATCCCTAGTTTTACCGAGGAATAAGCCACTATTACTTTCTGTGGGATGAGGGAGGAAGTGGAGGAAAGAGAATAAATCCAGCCAGTAATAATGGAGTCAAAAAGGACCTTAAAAAAAGAACAGATGAAGAAAAATATTGGGGAACTGCAAAAACAAAATCAGTAACTCAAACAAGAAATGAAGGCATACCAACTATTGGACAGGTATATCAAAAAGAAAAATGAGAAATTGAAAGCAACCAACCAACAACTTCAAGATGACCATGAAGAGACTTCTAATAAGCTCAAGAAGGTACTACGACTTCTAAAATACATTAGGGTCATAAAAAGGGAGCTAAAAGAAGAAGCCTCAGCCATCAACATCATTGATCCACAGAAGTAAAGAATGCAGTCTCAAGTTTTGAAAAATTTTGGGTTTGTTTTCAGTTGCATGAGGACATGCAATGGTTTTGGCATGGGGGAATGTTGCACCTCTAAATTGACATCCCCACTACCCTATTATACTCCTTATCTATACCTTTTTGGCTTACCTAAGCTTGGGTAAATGACAAAGAACACTACCATTAGCCACTGATAAGGTCATAAGGTAAAGTATAATTAATTCATGCATTTTTGTAGTTTATTGAGCTAGGAGATTAAATGTTTCATGTACTAATGCTTCAATTTTCCATGTATAATCTTTGACCTCTAGATAAGTCCAGCCTTTCTGTACTAGCTCAGTTATCTGGTACTTGTGCGCCAGATTGCCACTATCTAAATCTAGTACCAAGCACACCTTCCATTCAAATCCGGTACTGAATCTCACCCGTCGTAATTCGATACCAATGGTCATAGACTGTCGTGATCCGATACCAACCATTTGTGCACTGTTCGGATCCGGTACCATCTACCTGTCACGATCCGGTACCAATACAGGAAGCCGAATGTACCAAGTTTAGCTCCAGATCGTACCCAAGACAATTGTTGGATGTTTATTGAATCATAAATGTTTTATCAAGGCTATGTTAGGATAGTTTGTTATTGCCTCATCCTCATGCACTTCGTGTCATGAGGATGAAGCTTAAAATATGTAACCGAATAATTAAATTTAACAATTGACTGATTTGCAAATGATCTCACCTCCTTGTGTTTCATGACTAAAACTGTTTAAATAGTCATGGCAAGGATGGTGGAGGTAGTGGAGAGTTAGCATAACACAGCATGTGAAGCAGCGTTACATATTGTAGAACATATTATGGGTGAAGATTAATAGAAGGACGTCATTTATCTCCATGTCTTGATCATCTATGATTGAATGTGAGTTGAGTTGTTAGCATAGTTTGATTCTATGTTTTGAAGCTTGAGTAAGAGTAATGTGTGGGTTGAAAGCAAGCTTATTGTAGACTCTAGTCGTTGACCTATTGAAGCAGCAAGAGCCCACCGCCCAACAAAGGTCAACATCTTCATAGATTAGTATTAACATTTGATTTCAATAGTGTAAATGTTAGATTAGCTGAAGCTTTAATTCTTTCAGATGATAGCAGAATAGTTTAGACTAGGATTTCGATTATATGACTGTTCAGAGATCTTTACTCACTCTGTTTTGCATATGCTATGTTTCTGTTTTTTTTATGGATTTGATTTTGTTTCATGGACATGAATGTTGGCAGCAGTAGTTAGACATATTTGAAGGAGAACTAGTGAAGTTCACAACAACACATTGTGAACCACAACATACTCAGTATATTGACTGTTGAACTACCCATGCTATGTCTTGATGATTGATGTGTGATTTACCCTTGAGAAGTGTGATTGCATAGTTAGTTTTATGGGTCAGATAGTAGAGTTGATCTGTTAAAAGAACTCCATCTCATACTTGCATGTGCCATAATGGAGTAGATAGCCTCTCTGTGAAAGACAACCAAAGTGTTTTTTAGTTTGCTAGTTTGTTTTGTTTCTAGCATACATAATCTAGAATAGTTCTATACTCATGACATTAGAATTACCTTTCTTACTGGTGTCTTGTAACTCTGTTGATTACGAATCCTGGATTGATAATTAATGAGTGCATTATACTAAACATATAAGCATCACAACAACTAGTATACTTGCATTGGAGAGATAAAATCTTGCATTGGTTAACGTGAAATTTTAGGATTTGGAGGTTGTCTAAGTTGGAATCACTTCTTTGCTTTATATGTTTGGTTGACCCACTAGGGCATCATCTTTAGCTAAGTGCTTCTTTTTGTTGTTATAAAATTTCATCTACATCCATTAGGGATGCATAAACCCTAATAAAAACTTCTTAATAACTCACTCTTCAATCGTTGAAAGTTGCTACAAGTTTGTCACATTAATCTACTAATCTCAGTGCATCTTTTGGGTGGATTTTTATAAGTTTTAGTGGTTGAATTTGCTGATGTAACACTTTTTTTTCTACATCCAAAAGGCTGCAAAAGTATCTCTACAACACTATTTCATTTCAGCCTTGTTTCATGTTAAAGTCTTGTTCTTTCATACTTGAGCTAAATTAGTGTTTGCTAGCTTGTCTCTTGCTTACTATACTATCATTTTAGCATCTTTATTTTCAAACCTTACTATCTTTTTGTTGCTAATATATATTATTTTTTACCTCTACAATTAGGGACACCAAGCTTAACTTGTTGGTCCACCTAACATATTACATGGATACTTGGCTTTTCTTGCATCTCGGGCAAGTACAATCAGCATTTATAGGTACTCATACCTTTTGGAAACGATTGGCTATCACCAAGACTCTTTCCCAAGCCTTTTCACACTTATAATATTGACCTATAGGGGGACTCTTCTTCATCTCTTCATTTACCATATCATTTCCCCCAGGGTCATCAGGATTCCCCCATTGATGTGATTACTTCATCTCTAAAGTGAAAAAAATGCTTGCCTAAGGTGACATTGGGTAGGTGTTCTCTTAGTTGTCGCCATTTTTGGGCTTATTGGGATTTTCCCAACCTACAACTTGTGTGATAACAAGTCCTTATTCCTCCTTGACTCTGGAGATGTGAATCTCTCTCTAGTGAACCACCTTTTCTTCCCTTCATGGTATGAGAAACTAGGGCCTAGTTCTCATCACTACTTCCTTTATGCTTGTCATTCCTGGAATCTAATCGATCCTCCTCCTGGACACAATCGATCCATAGTCTTTCAAAATATGACAACTTCTCTCATGCATAGATCCCCTGCACAAATGGTTCCCAAGACTGGGGAAGACCACTCAATGCCACATTCACCAGCTCAGTATCATCAACTACCTCACAAATGGCTACAAGTTGATCATGAATTTGAGTGATCCTTATGAGGTAACTAACAACTGTGTCTGAGCTGTACATCTCAACATCTTGGATTCGATGCTTCAAAATCAATTTATGGCCTACATTCCCATTTTGGTACAAGCCCACCAAAACATCATGCATATATTTAGTTGTCTTCTTCTCGAAAATGGGAGGAATCAGGTGATCCTTCACGAAATCCAACAATACCCACTTGGCCTTAACTTCCTTCTTCTCATGAGCTGCCAATTCCTATGGATTAATAGGACTTGGAGCCACACCCTCAACATACTCTTTGAGATCATTCTTCCTCAAGAGAAGGATAATCATGGCTTTCCAAGCCCAAAAATTTGTTGCCCCTTCCAACCTATCCTCAATCTTAAGAGTGTTCACCATTGTGACTTGCCCAGAACGAAAAAAAAAAATATGCAACGACAAATATGTTGTACCACCAATTGCAAAAATTCCCTTGCTAAAATCACCAAGCCTCTTAGCACAAGTTCTTTCTCACTTATGCTAACTCCATAATGTCACAACGAGATTGTAACAATCTCTGCTCTCCTTTTGTAGAAGTCTAGGGTGAGTTTAGAATCTCTTAACTTCTATACAGAGCCCTCCACTAAACTAAACATTAAATTAGAATTATTTATTCCTCCATGTGAGTGTGAAACCCCAATACAAACCCCCAAAGCCCATCAACAAGACCATGAAGCCCCAAGCTCCAATCTAAGGGGGTTTTCACCAAAAAAAAATTCCAATGAGGTGCCAACGAAGATTCCCACATGCCTGACACCAAGGCCACTTGTGGGAATACCTCTCGAAGATACAAAAACATCAACAAGTGATGGGTATCTCGTAAGATTGTGTGACTATCATGTACTACATTTGTTGAATATTCCCCTTTGGTTGGATTGATGTGTGGATCTAGAATCTTGATACCCAAGTGTCTACATATATATCCCAATATCTCATGTTGGTTGTTCATCATTGCAAAGAGATATTTGACTAATTTAGAGTCAATGAAAACAACTATGGATTCACATTGTTGGTGCTTATTGTCCTAGTTTCGGTTCTCTATGGATGTCATGTTGCATGTATGGGCCATGGGACCACTTAAGATCTCATCAAAATGTTAACCTAGACCTATCTCAATATGACTAGTGGCTCGAGATGAGTTTTTTGAGATATACCACTAACATTGTATTGTTGGATCCACATAAAAAGGGTTGCTAGAGAGGTATATCGACTTGATTATCATGGTGCAAGGATTCTTTCGAGATACATCCCCCAAAATGGCGTCGGTAGGACCCAAACTATTTTTTTCTTTTCTTTCTTTTTTTTGCTAGTGGTATTATTACTCATTGAATATTAATGCACTAATAGAATTTCCAAAATTCTTCTAGGTGCAAAGATGTAGGAATTTTGTTGGGTGGCTATAGAGGTTAGGGTTTGCAAGGTCCTATAGACAAAGGAATGTCAATTTCTATAGCTCTATGATATATCGAAGGGTTTCCAACAATAGTACTAAGCCAAATATTTCATGGCACCAACTAAGGAGGATAGATCGTAGCCTTAGTTGTACTACCTAATAACTTGGTATGTGAGAGTTATCTCCCCGAGTGTTGTTCTTGGTGTAATATAACAATAGGATGGCCATTGTTTATGTAAGGTTGGTTTCAAGTTTTTGGCTTTCAATATACTTGAGGGTATGTGGAAGATAATACCATATGTATGTGATGCTTGATGCAGTACTACTCAAAAGGGTGCCAACAAAGATTACAAGGGTGTCCAACCAAGTGACATGACTTGTATTCTCTGCATGTATTCTTCCCCAATTACATCTTTACCCTCTAAATGATAGATCTTTGTATTATTTAAAGACAACAAAACATGTCTCTAGCCTAAAAAACGTTTTGTTAAATCTAGAGACATGCTAACTCAAAAAATAGCTCTAATACCACTTGTAATGTTCCTTAACCTATACAATCGAAACACAAACTAAATATACATAGATCATGAATGAAAAAAAAAGATATAAGAGACAAATAAGATCAAATATGCAAAATAAACCCTTCTATTATGATAATTAGATGAAATAAAGCAATGTTAAGGTGGGGCAACCTTTCATTGAGAAAAACATCCATATATTTATAGATTTTTAAATAGATTCTCAAATAGAAAAACCCTTTTAATGAGTACTAACTATCTAGTAAGCCTTATTTAATAAAGAGGGTCATTTTACATTAAATAACTATCCACTATTATCTAATAAACCTTATTCAAAAAATATGACCACATACATTAATTGACTAACTAAATCATTTTAATTTGAAAAATTAAAGTGAAACCCTAACAATCACCTCATTCTAACTTTTGAAATAACTTCTTTATAAAACTTTATAAATTATAGATAATACTTAATAAATTTAAAAGAAGAAAAAATCATTTAAAAAATAGAGATATACATCATAATGATCATCTAAAATTTTGATACAATGTTCCTAACTAAACCAAACCTAAAACCATCTTAACTTCTCATCTATCCATTACCAAAGAAAAATTGAATATATCAAGTTGCAGAATTCAAAATCAAGATAACTCTACTTAATAAATCATTAACATTGTTGTATTATTATATTATGATCTTTTCATAATATTTTTATGCACAATGGAGTATATTATTCACACGTAAAACATATTCAGTGGAATAGTTGGAATCGTCATCTTCCTTGTGTGGCTCGACTCAGCTAAGCCAACGAGACACCAGACATTTGGCACCTCGACAACGCGGAAACCGACAACCAACTTAGCGAGTAGGAAGGGAAAAGGATACAAGGTTGACACGTGAACCGAATGTAAAAAGTTTGCTGTCTTGATCGGTCTAAATGGTCCCTCAACAATGGAGTAAGAAGGAAGGGAAAATGATACAGTATATATCGCTGACCTTGCATTTGGCACGTGAACTGAACCTAATTGAACTTAGTTTTCTTAATTGGGTTAAATAGTTTCTCTAATACCATTTTGAGTTTCAGTTTCTTTGAGCCTCTGTACCTACTCTTAAAGTCAGTAATATACAGTATTGAATACTGCACATCGTTGAATTATCTTTTGATATAAGCAAAAATATATTTTACAATGTATATATACCCTCTTGCTAAGGTCAATAATAAATAGTTTGCTATCCAGTATTGAATACTGCAGCACGTGATATATACATGATTGAATCATTTTTTGATATATGCCAAAATATATTCTACAATGTATATATACTAATACAGCATTCCATGCTAAGGTCAATAATATACAGTTTGCTATGCAGTATTGAATATTGTAGCAGGTGATATATATATGGTTGAATCATCTTTTGATATATGCCAAAATATATTTTACAATGTATATATACTAATACAGCATTTAATGCTAAGGTCAATAATATACAGCTTGCTATGCAGTATTGAATACTACAGGTAATATATATATATATGGTTGAATCATCTTTTGATATAAGTCAAAATATATTCTACAATGTATATATATTAATACAGCATTCAATGCTAAAGTCAGAAATATACAGCTTGCTATGCAGTATTGAAAACTACAGCAGGTGATATCTACATGGTTGAATCATTTGATATAGGCCAAAATATATTCTACAATCAATATATATATATATATAGCACTAAAGTTAGTATTATACAGCTTGCTACGCAGTATAAAATACTACAGCAGTAATATATATGGTTGAATCATCTTTAATATATTCCAAAATATATTCTACAATGTATGGTTCAATGCTAAGGAGCATGCAGCTGCAGCAGTACAGTACAATGTATATATACCAATACAATATTCAATACTAAGCATTAAGCAACTGCAGCAGGTGATATATAGATGATTGAATTATCTTTGATATATACACCAAAATATATTCTACCATGTATATATACCAATACAGCATTCAATGCTAAGCAGGAGGCGGCCCTAGTCTTACAGGGAAACGTCATTCATGGCGTGATTCGTCCTGTGGTGCCCACTCTGACTACTTACAAAAAGAGGCCATGATTCGTGAGTTGGCCTTTTGTCTGTTTGCAACCAATAATTCTGATTCAATGGGGCACCAAAGCTTGAATTCCACGTCTTAGTTCAAAGAAGGCTCTTCATGGATCGTCACTTATCTTACAGATCATTTACTCCACGTGAGAGTTATCATTTATTCCAGGAAAGTGATGATGGTCTTTGCTTTTTCAAGTGATAAAAGTGTCTGACAGTCGAATCACTGTGGCCGCCATTGAAGAAGTATATTCTTCCATGGTAGTTGTAGGTGGGGCTCTCGCAACTTCAGCCTTCCACGAAACTTCTATAAGCTACTTTCATGGTGAACCCCTTTAACCGTCCTACTATTAACGTGGATTCACAGTGGACCGCAGGATATGATATTTATATATTTTGTTGTTTTATGCACACATAAGTGGAGGAGGAAGAGGATCCTAACTAAAATGCTTAAGAGCCTTATTATATTCCATTATTTCAAATTGTCTGTTGCGCCTTTCCTGCAGCTTGCTTGTCTCGGTCTTTATAAATTCGAAGTCTTACGTTGAATGGGGGTACTGCAGTCCTGCCTCCATTGCTGCGCTCAGCTCGGCACTCAGCAGGGCTTGATTTCACGAAGATCGCTTATTAGACTAGGTCTCATGCGCAGAGAGGTATAGAAACCTTTCAAGTCTACAATTGCCCGTTAAATTCGAGCAGTCTCTTACAGAGTTTGATTGATGCTTGGTGGATGCGAGGCCGCCCTAAGGGCATCTGCTGCAGCCAACGCGCTGAGCAATTGTGATCATTATAGTCATAGCCATGGTGATGTTCTATTGCCTCGGGTTCTTCTTCTCCTCCACCCACTGACATTTTTGAAGGCTCAGTATTACAGATACCGGAGATTGAGGTGAACTCAGACAGTTATAATTAAAGATTCTATGGAGAAAAAGGCGAAGACGTCGGTGAACAGACCGAATCCAGGTAATGGTTCACTGCATAGACATGCTCACATGAGCAGCTCTGCCACAGCAGGCGGTGTTCATGGACCTCCTGCAAATTTCAGTCTCAAACAACAAGATGATCATCATCATGAGCAAAGCATGCGCAGATCTCGGAGCTTCTGTGGGCGCCCTTTTCAAACGGAAAAATCTGGGGAAGTTCCATCTTCATCATCAAAATTAAAAAAGAATACAACAGCGATGATGAAAAGGCCTAAGACACATCCAGAGCTTCTCAATCGGGATGTTCACCCTGTTTTTATGAGCAACACGAAGATGATGAATACTCCAGTGGAGTCATTAAGTGCGAATAAGTTGCTGGTGAATGTGACGGTTGAGCAGAGCAGTGGCCCCCTGCGTTTATTACTCTCCAAAGATGCAACAGTGGAGGATGTGATTAAAGCCACCCTTGTTCTTTATGCCAAGGAAGGTCGCAAGCCACTTCTCAGCAATGATCCCACTTCGTTTGGCCTCCATTACTCACAATTCTGCATCGACTGTAAGTACAGACAATGCATTTCCAAGAACTTTGAATCTTCTATCTTTGTTTGTTGGCAATCTAGTGATTTAACTGGATTTGAATTTATGTTTTTGGCTAAATACTTAGAATTAATGCTTCAATGGATTGAGCTCTTCCTTTCTAATGGCCAATACTTAGAATTCGTGGTTTAACAAATTGAGTTAACCCATTCCATTTAATTGAACTAAATGACTATTTTTGCATCTTTTGATTCTGATTAATTGGATTCTGATGGCAGGTTTAAATCGAGCTGATAAAACGAAGGACTTGGGTTCCCGCAATTTCTTTTTGTGTTCGAAGCCGAAAGCAAAGGAGAACTGTGGACTAAGCTTCCAGAGCGGAGAAACAGCCGTTACAGATCGCTCCTGCTCATCTCCATTTTCATGTGGAAATAAGATTAAGAATATTTCAGGATTAACAGAGCCGTGGTACAGCAAGTTTGTGCAATGCCTTCTGTTACCACCTTGATGGACAGGATAGCTTCGTACAGAACCTCTATATATATCATCGAAGAAGATGCGACATGTTTAGGCGACTGGTGTTCCATTGACTGTCACGTGAAATGGCATCTTTGTTCATACGGCAATGGCGGTAGTGTACAAACGTTAACCACCCGTTCGATCATAGTTATCCTTACCAATATATTTTATGGAAAAAATTTCCTCTGTGAAAATAATTTTTCTTCATATATCCATATATCAAGACATCCTATAGTTAAAAGTGTCTTGTATTTTGTAAATATTCATATGGGTTATTTTTCAATCATTAAATGTGAGAAATAGAAATGAGTTGTATTTTGTAAATATTTATATGGGTTATTTTTCCGTTAATTATGATAAATAGAAATGAGTAGTATAATTGTTTATTTTGGTTAACATTAAGTATTATGTATTTTTGGTTAACATTAAGCATGATGTAATGAGTTAATCATTATCTCAGTGTTTCAGTAGTATGATTGTATATTTTAGTTAATATTAAGCATTTTATAGTTAACCAATCATTATTAAGCATCTTACAGTGAGTCAATCATTATCTCATTGCTTTTTTATTTTGTTCATTAAATAGTGAATAGTATGTATATAACAGACTAGAAAGAATGTACTCAGTGATAACTCAATAATTGATTCATTGAATCACTGGTAATGATTAATTTTGACCATTTTATTTTGACTAACATTAAACATCATACAATGAGTCAATCATTATCTCATTACTTTTTTATTCTATTTATTAAATAATTAATAATATATATCCAATATACCAAATTAAATATAACACAAAATAAACAAATAATTAATTCACTACATTTTAATCTACTTATTTATTTGTTTAGTATTTGAACTTTTGAATTCATCATCTACGTGACTAAGCTTTACTGCAAATTTTATTAGCAGATTATCGATTTAAAATATTAAAACAATCTGCACTTACAAAAACTCTCCGTTGATATGATCGAGTCTCGATCACTTGCCTTTACATATCACGCAAAACGATAAAGATTAATAACGACTTTCTATTTAAAACATCAAAATTTCGTTGATAAATAGATTCGTGTCCATCCTTAGAGTTACAAGACCTAGACCTATTTGAGTGAAAATTTGTCATATTATCTCGTCGAATATTATCTATTCGGTACTCGCCCGCACTGCTCAGAGACTCTACTTTGGTAATTTCCAAAGCACTACTGAAATATACCTATTGTTGTTCTTTGGTATGTGATCTAGCGGTAATCTCCTTTTGCATTGTTTAATTTAAAGGAGTTTTCCATCTACATTAAATCTGCATTATAAATCTGATTATATATATTTTTATAAATCTGATTATATATATTTTTACTTTGCTATTAAAATTGGCCTTTATTATTTGTCTTCTTTTTGTATGATGTAAGAGTTTAATTTTCTAATTCTTTTTTTTTTCATGAATCTATTTGATTTGTTTTCCATTTTGATTCTTATTTATGAATCTATTTTATTTTAATAGAAATGCATAGTCTTACTTGTTTTCTCTTTAACCATTTAGTTATCCTAAAAAAATCTTATTTATTATTTTTTCAATAAATTGATAAAATTATGTGAAAGTTTTAAAAGCAAATAATAATATTTTATCATAATTTTTCCATATCTAAATTAACTCAACCCATTAAATATAAAAAAATTGATAATTTTTTTTTGAATTTGTATAACCAACACCACGATACCCCTATGTTTTCTATTAGAGAGGTTGCTAAGATATTGAAATCCATATAATATAGCAGTCCATGAAAAAATACCAAAATAATCCAATTGTTTTAAGAGAAACCAGAATTGACTAGTGCAAATTGGTTGTTTTTTATCTTCCTCAAGGGCTATCACTAAGTTTTACTTTTTCTTCTTTGGTGTTATGTGTAACTATTTCAGAATTATAATACAATGCACATCTTATCTTTTTCCAAGAGAAAATTGACTCAATTATATTAGTCATATAATTTTTTTACATCTTTCTTCTCATATTCGAGGATCCAATACATAGCATACTAGCCATTTCAGATCCATGCTAAATGTCTCAAAATGATGAAGTACTAAAGTTCACAGAAAAGTTATAGTTCAAATACTGATGTCTCTAGCTAGTCATCAACATACAAAAACTATTTCTCCCTTAATACAAAAACATACAAAAACTTATATGTCAAAAAAGAAAGCAGTTCCACACACATACTGTCTAATGGATTCTAATATGTCTCCTAGGACCTTTTGCACCATTATACCAATGATGATAGGATATAGTGCCCTCTGGTTCTTCAAAGGCATGCTTTGATAGCGAGTCTGCTTCAGTATTAAAGCTTCTGTAGATGTGCTAAAAGATAATATACTAAAAATTCTTTATAAGAACTTTGATTCTATCTTTCCATCCTTCCACAGTACACACCTGCAATCTTCCTTTGTTTATTATCCAATCAAAACCACTTTGGAATCACCCAACACATGGATGTGATGTAATGACAAGTGATTTGCTAGCATGAGAGTGGCCCATACTCCCAAGAGTTCCTCTCTTGTATTGGTTCCTCTGCCACAATTAAAGGTCCATCTTATGACTGTATCATCCAAAGTTTTTATAACAACACATGCACCACACAATATGCCATCTCTTTGTATTGCACCGTCGAAACATGCTATTGCAAAATCCTTTAGATAAATGATCAATATATTTTTTGGGAGTCTATCCTTTGGAAGTGTACTCATTCTATTTTGTAATGCCAATGTATTATGTATCACTACCTGAATTGAAGGGATTGACTCTTCAAAAATTACTTTGTTATGTTCATTCCAAATGAACCAACAAATAAGAGTTGTTATCTGAGTAGGGACTGTCTTTTCCTCATACCAGTTTTTAATGCAATACGACAGGGTGTTCCCAAACCAACACCTTTTTAAGTTTAATTATTTGGTTAGGATATTCCAAATGGATGTGGCAAATGGACATCACTTAAAAAGATGAATAATACTTTCTGAATCTTGTTTATAGAGTGGACAACGACCTAGACCTTCCCACCCCCTTTTCTGCAGAGAGTCCCAAGTAAGAATTTTTCCTTCCATTGCCAATCAGATGAACAATTTAATCTTTAATTGGATTTTCCACTTCCAGATGGACTGACTCCAAGTCTCCACTATTGTCAAACTTTTAGTTGAAATTATGCTCCAGTAGAATTTTTTTACAGAAGGAGATCCAGATTTATCTCCTCATATCCACATTAATTTATCTTCAAAATCTTGGATGATAGCTCCAGAATCAATAAGCGCTCGCCTGAACTGTTCTCATTCATTCGCAATTTCTCCCAAAAATTTCAAATCACTACTACTCAACCATTAGGAGGATATCAATTGACCATCTGAATGTTTCCTGGCCTGTGCAAGTGTAATAATATTCTTTTGTTTTAATGCAAACAGAATAATACTAGAGAGGTAAGAGTTATTTTCGAGCCCCAGGATCCGATCTTTACCCAGAGCGATGAGCTGGCCTGCCCCTGGAATCCAACTTAACCCATGTGTAATTAAGTGAACAACTTTTAATAATCCGCTCCAAATTCTAGATGATGCATTCTAATGGAAGGAAGGAGATCTAAGCCAATTTATCACAGTCGTATGTGGGAGATACTTGTCCAGTATAACTCTATGCCAAATTCCCTCACCCATTAATACTCTCCAAAGGGTGTTTGCGGCCAAAGATTTACTAAAATCAAATATGTTGTGTATTCCCTAGTCCCCGAATACCTTTGGAAGAGAATATGCTCCCAATTACACAAATGTGTTTGATTAGAATCACATTTTCTTTTCAAAAGAAAATTATACATCAATTTCCTCAGAGTATTCAAGACCGAACATGCGACAACAACTAGAGACATCCAGTAGATAGGTTGACTTTCTAGTACAACTTTCAAAAGGGTGAAATGTCCTCCTAAGTACAACCATCTATAACACCAGTTGTTAATCCTTTTTTCCATCTTTTTTATTAACCAGCCCCAATCTTTGATGCGTTGCATCCTTGATTTAAGAAAATATCCGAGGTAATTACAACTCGAATCCAGCTCCGAGAATCTAAAAGGAAAAAGTGCTTTGAAGGGACTTAGATCCTACTCCTTCAATCCAACTTGATGAAATGTAGACTTTGTTCCATTAATTTTTAATCCTGAGGTCAGACAAAATTTTTTTAACACCTTATCAATCTCCCACCACTCCTCCATTGTAGCATTTGTCATTATGATCACATTGTCAACAAACAATATGTGTAGAATTTTTATTGTCCTGAACACTTTAATACCAGTCAACTTACCTTCTCTTTGACTATATTTTAATAAGAGACTCAGTCCTTCCATAACCAAAATGAAGAGTAGAGGAGATAAGGGGAAACCTTTCCTTAATCCCTTGTCACTTTTAAAGAACTCAGTGGCCTCTCCATTAATCAAAACTGAGAATGAAGTGGATACCACACAACTCATTATCCAGTTTGTCATGTCTAGGACCATACCAATTTGGAGAAGTAGCATGCGCAACAAGTCCCAGTTAATGCAATCATATGCTTTCTGTAGATCCAATTTTAATACTAAAGACTTTGTTTTCTTCTTTTTTATACTGTGAATGCACTCATGAATTGTACCGATGGCATCCTGAATCCGTCTCCCTTGAATAAAACCCAACTTCTCATCCGAAAGCGATCTAGACATAATTGGTTTAATCCAATCATCTATAATCTTGGAAATAATTTTATAGCTAAGGTTACACAAAGATATCGGTCTGTATTCATTAAAATTATGAGGCTTGATTACTTTGGGAATCAAAGTAATAAAAGTCGAGTTTAATGCCCTTGGTATAAAACTTTTTAATCTAGACTCTTCAACCATTTCAAGGAGATCCTCACCTACGAGATCAAAGAGATAACTATAAAACTCAACTGTCCATCCATCTAGGCCCAAACTCTTATCCACTTTGAATTTTGATAATACCTTCTTCAATTCCTCCTTTTCAATAGGTTTGTATAAATCCTCAACCTCTATGACATTTAACATATTAGAAAACAAAGAAACCACCCTGACTTGGTCATTGGTAGAAGGAACCAATTGTTCTTTGTAAAAATCTTTGAAGTGTTTTAAAGCAACTTTTTAATATTTTCCTGACAACAATGTAAATTTCCTGCTTCATATTGTATCTCCCATACATACTTGTTGTTTCTCCTAAATTTCGCGAATTTATGAAAACATTTAGTGTTTTGGTCTCCACTGTGTATCGAGATAGCGCGACTTCTCTGGCGCCACTGCTCCTCTATTTCTTTAAGTAAAGTATGCTTCATATTGTATCTCCCATACATACTTGTTGTTTCTCCTAAATTTCGCGAATTTATGAAAACATTTAGTGTTTTGGTCTCCATTGTGTATCGAGATAGCGCGACTTCTCTGGCGCCACTGCTCCTCTATTTCTTTAAGTAAAGTATTTATTTATTGTTCCAGATCCTTTAATGAAGTATCAACAATAGTATTACAGGTACCATCCACCAGGTTTTGAAGCCTAAAGGATATCTCTCTCTCCAGACAACAAAATCTGGAATTTTACAGATCTTTCGGTCCTTTTGCCAGATTTTAGTGTTAGCTTTTAGATCTTTTAGTTTCCAAATAAGCCTTTTATGCTTACTAGATTCACTGAGATATTTTGGATCGTTCCACAGATTTTGTACCATCAATATGAAGCCTTGATTCTTAATCCACAGAGGGTTGAATTTGAACGAAAAAGCCTTAAAGAGAGGAGGGAAATCCAGCTGAAGAAAAATCAGAGTATGGTCAGAGATGAAGGGATATTCCACCCATGCTCTGTAGATGCCAACTGTATCTAATAAATATTCGGATAGGAAAGTTCTTTCTAGTCTCTTAGCAATAAAATATGCTCATGAGCGTCCATTTCGCCAAGTAGGAACGAATTTTCCCGGAACTATGTCAATGAGTTTGTTATTATTAAAATAAGTATTGAAATAACCTACCAAAGACCCCATTGAGGACGCTCCGCCCCAAATTTCACCTGATGATAGTGTTGAGTTTAGATCCCCTACTAGAATAAAGTTTTTTAGGGTCAACAAGCCTGAATTTTCCAGCCATTCCCAGAATACTTTGCGCTCCACACATGGCCCGTAGAAATTTAGAAGTATAATCTGTCTCTTGCTTTCTAAACAAAATCCAGTTAATAGAAGCTGAGTTCTCCAAGTAGTTGGGATCGACCCGGTCCTATTGAACAACTTTGTAACCATAGAAGCCTATTTCCATTAAGGCATATGATGTGTTGTATAATAGCTCTGAACCTTCCTGTGCACTATCTCCAACACCTAAACCTTTACAATCATGTCTTAAATGTGAAGTACTTCTATAGTAACTGCATATGAGCGGAATACCAAGGTAGTCAATTCTCTGAAGGAAGCGTTTTCCTCTCCACTCAATCTCTAGTGTCTCCGACAACCCAAGGTGCATGTCCATTTCAACCAAGACCCGAACAACGTTTCTAGATGCCACCGAGAGATTTTCCTTATCAATCATAATGAACCTTCCAAGGGAATATCCAATGGCCACCAGCGCCCCTTCAATCCATAAATATAAGGGTAATCCAGGAAGCAGAACCCAAAAATGTCTTAAGGAGAAGTATTCAGTAACCGGGTCGAAAGCAACCCACCACCTCTTTAACATAAGATGACTTGCTCCATTTACCTAGTTCTTTTCAAGCAGTGAAGCTACATCTTCTGGAGTGTTACACATGAAACCCATCCAACCTTTCACTAAATAGTATACCTATGGTACATATCCTAAGATAGGTGATCAAACACACTCCAACCAAACAGTTAGTTTTTCCACACATAAGTTACCATATGCAAATCTCCCCACTAAGCTGCAAAGCGCCAACCTGGAAGTGTCCTCCAATCCAATATCCGAGCCTAAGACCATCCTTTTGATAACCTTGTTTGCAACCCACTATCTGCGACTCTTTCTAGCAGTAGAAGGACTAGGATTATTGCTTCGGGAAACTATAGTATCAATACCTCTATCGACAAACTATGGTCTGTTCCTCGAAGATTGTTTTTCCCCTCCCCTGAGATGAATCTGATAGCGCAGGTAAGAAGGTATCAAATGAGGGTGCTAAACCATAATCTCTGTTAAGTCACTTTGCATGAGAAACAGATGACACTGCACTAGACCAAAAGCTAAATGAATGTAACCCTCAATTCTCCCCCGTAGAAGTGAGGTTTGGGTTAACTTCTGCCTCCTGCCATATTCCTTTGACTGACTTGTTCATTAACTTGCTAAACTCCGCATTAATGTTTGATAACCTATTAAGGGCCATCAGGGATCCACTTGGAGAGCACTAATACTAAAACACATAGATCAAGGGCTATAAACTAGCCAAAGTCCAAGGTAAGGGGGATAATAAATAAAACACTGACCAATATTTAAGGAGTCAGTACACCTGTGATCCACTATCAAATCCCCATAGAACAAGTAATGTTGAGCCCAAATCCCCATAGAACCGAATGTAAAAAGTTTGTTGTCTTGATCGGTCTAGATGGTCCCTCAACAGAGTAAGAAGGAAGGGAAAATGATACAGTATATACCGAGGGAAAATCATACAGTGAGTCAATCATTATCTCATTACTTTTTTATTCCATTTATTAAATAATTAATAATATGTATCCAATATATCAAATTAAATATAACACACAATAAACCAATAATTAATTCACTACATTTTAATCTACTTATTTATTTGTTTAGTGTTTGAACTTTTGAATTCAGTGTCAATTGGGTGTAGCTTGGATGATTGTAAGGAATGATTGTTATCCTCTCCCCCAAGGTTCAATCCTCATAACGACATAAATAAAACTTATAATAAGTATGTTATAATAACTTCGAGACTATATGTATTGGAAAGTTGCCTTTGATTCAAAAATTAAATAGCAAGACAACTGTTATTTCCTCATTAAAAAAAAAAACTTTTGAATTCATCATCTACATGACTAAGCTTTACTACAAATTTTATTATCAGATGATCGATTTAAAATATTAAAACAATCTGCACTTACAAAAACTCTCCGTTGATATGATCGAGTCTCGATCACTTGCGTTTACATATCACGCAAAACGATAAAGATTAATAACGACTTTCTTTTAAAGCATCAAAATTTCGTTGATAAATAGATTCGTGTCCATCCTTAGAGTTACAAGACCTAGACCTATTTGAGTGAAAATTTGTCATATTATCTCGTCGAATATTATCTATTCGGTACTCGCCCGCACTGCTAAGAGACTCTACTTTGGTAATTTCCAAAGCACTACTGAAATATACCTATCGTTGTTCTTTGGTATGTGATCCAGCGGTAATCTCCTTCTGAATTCCGAGTGCGCCTATAAAGTACATAGCCTCTCGTTTTTGAATTTTTTTTTTTTTGTCATTCATTTTAGGCTATTTAATTATTTAATTGTTTGCAATAATTAAAATTACAGATATGGTATCTATTTTTTGGATTTGAATTTATAATATTTTATGAGGAAATACATATTCTTAACTATTAAACTATTGTCTAATTTAAAGAAGTTTTAAATCTAACTTTATATATTAACATCTCGATATTAAATCTGATTGTATATATTTTTACATCTACATTATGTACACTATTAAAAACATTGCTATTAGAATTGGCCTTTATTATTTGTCTTCTTTTTGTATGATGTCAGACTTTTATTTTTTAATTCTAATTTTTTTTCATGAATCTATTTGATTTGTTTTCCCATTTTGATTCTTATTTATGAATCTATTTTATTTTAATAGAAATGCATAATCTTACTTGTTTTCTCTTTAACCATTTAGTTATCCTAAAATGTCTTATTTATTATTTTTTCAATAAATAGATAAAATTATGTGAAAGTTTTAAAAGCAAATAATAATATTTTATCATAATTTTTCCATATCTCAATTAACTTAACCCATTAAATATAAAAATTTTAATAATTTTCTTTTTGAATTTGTATAACCAACATCACGATACCCCTATGTTCTCTATTAGAGAGGCTGCTAAGATACCGAAATCCATATAATATAGCAGTCCATTACAAAATACCAAAATAATCCAATTGTTCCAAGAGAAACCAGAAATGACTAGTGCAAATTGGTTGTTTTTTATCTTCCTCAAGGGCTATCACTAAGTTTTACTTTTTCTTCTTTGGTGTTATGTGCAGCTATTTCAGAATTATAATATAATGTACATCTTATTTTTTTCCAGGAGAAAATTGGCTCAATTATATTAGTCATATAATTTTTTTACATCTTTCTTCTCATATTTGAGGATCCAATGCATAGCATACTACCCATTTTTTATCCATGTTAAATGTCTCAAAATGATGTAGTACTAAAGTTCACAGAAAAGTTATAGTTCAAATACTGATGTCTCTAGCTAGTCATCAACATACAAAAATTATTTCTCCCTTAATACAAAAACATACAAAAACTTATATGCCGAAAAAAGAAAACAGTTCCACATATAATGTCTAATGGATTCTAATATGTCTACTAGGACCTTCCACACCATTATACCAATGATGATAGGATATAGTGCCCTCTAGTTCTTCAAAGGCCTTCTTTGATAAAGAGTATGCTTCAGTATTAAAGCTTCTGTAGATGTGCTAAAAGCTAATATACTAAAAATTCTTTATAAGAACTTTGATTCTATCTTTCCATCCTTCCACAGTACACACCTGCAATCTTCCTTTGTTTATTATCCAATCAAAACCACTTTGGAATCACCCAACACATGGATGTGATGTAATGACAAGTGATTTGCTAGCATGAGAGTGGCCCATGCTCCCAAGAGTTCCTCTCTTGTATTGGTTCCTCTGCCACAATTAAAGGTCCATCTTATGACTGTATCATCCAAAGTTTTTATAACACCACATGCACCACACAAGATGCCATCTCTTTGTGTTGCACCGTCGAAACATGCTATTGTAGAATCCTTTAGATAAATGATCAATATATATCTCAGGAGTCTATCCTTTGGAAGTGTACTCATTCTATTTTGTAATGCCAATGTATTATGTATCACTACCTGAATTGAAGGGATTGACTCTTCAAAAATTACTTTGTTACGTTCATTCCAAATGAACCAACAAATAAGAGTTGTTATCTAAGTAGGGACTGTCTTTTCCTCATACCAGTTTTTAATGCAATCCGACAAGGTGTTCCCAAACCAACACCTTTTTAAGTTTAATTATTTGGTTAGGATATTCCAAACGGATGTGGCAAATGGACATCACTTAAAAAGATGAATAATACTTTATGAATCTTGTTTATAGAGTGGAAAACGACCCGGACCTTCCCATCCCCTTTTCTGCAGAGAGTCCTAAGTAAGAATTTTTTCTTCCATTGCCAATCAGATGAACAATTTAATCTTTAATTGGATTTTCCACTTCCAGATGGACTGTCTCCAAGTCTCCACTATTGTCAAACTTTTAATTGAAATTATGCTCCAGTAGAAATTTTTTACAAAAGGAGATCCAGATTTATCTCCTCATATCCACATTAATTTATCTTCAGAATCTTGGATGATAGCTCCAGAATCAATAAGCGCTCGCCTAAACTATTCTCATTCATTCACAATTTCTCCTGAAAATTCCAAATCACTACTACTCATCCATTAGGAGGATATAAACTGATCATCTGAATGTTTCCTGGCATGTGCAAGTGTAATAATATTCTTTTCTTTTAATGAAGAAAAAATATTACTAGAGAGGTAAGAGTTATTTCTGAGCCCCAGGATCCGATCTTTACCCAGAGCAATGAGATGGCCTGCCCCTGGAATCCAACTTAACCCATGTGTAATTAAGTGAATGCAAGATACCAGATATATAAAATATGCAGAACAGAAACGAAATGCTAGAAATGACA
>ML783439.1:22143-36577 GCA_009831015.1 Picea engelmannii | reverse complement strand
TCTCGATCGGGGACTTTGCAGAGTGGCCACATCATTGAGATCATGTTCTCTTTCTTTCCACTCAAGCATGTTGCCGAAGTCACCTGCAATTAACAACAAAATTCATTAAATCATGATTTTGGTGAATTTTTGGCAATTTTAGAAACTTAAAAAAAAATGATTGTTTGTTTTTGTAAAAGAACAATTCCCTCTTCATATTAACATCAGGACATCAATCCACCCTTACATTATCCATTTAAAATGTTCAAAAACTAAAAACGCCCTCCTCACATATTGAGCGCGTGTGAGACATTTTTGGGCATTTTTCTTGTGGTTTTTTGAGGAAGCACCCTCATAGCCACTACATCAGAGCATTGGTGCACCTTTGATTGTTTAAAAGGAGTGTTTTCCAAGCCACCCAACACTTACCCATGATTTTTAGAGGAGCATCGAGCTTGTTGAGTGCTTGGGTTGACCTAGGGCTTCATTTTTTTATAATTTTCTAGTGCCTTAAAACAAAATATGAATCATGTAAAAGAAAGAGAGGAAAAAGAACGATAACCTAGTCCAAACGGCGAGGAAAATGATCAACCGTATCTCCGGCACCGAACAATTCAATATTCAGCTCCAAAACACAAATTCTCCACTGCTACAAATCTCTGCATAAATGAAATGGTAAATGACATTTTTTACCCCTTTTTTACTATTATACATTTCATTTTTACATATGACATAGTTATTTTTCGGTTTTTGAGAAATATTTGGAAGCTTATTAATCCCCTGAAATGTAGTTTTGACATTATTGGCAGGTTTTGAAGCGGGTTTGTTCATTTTATCTTGTCACCTTCATTAGCATAGTCTTCGTTCGTTCTCAAGCTCAAACACATGAGAATGCGCCGGGTAAAATTTTATCTCTTTTTCGGACCCGCATGGATACACGAAAAAGGAACCCTCTGGAGTCTTCTTTAAACTCTTTTCAGACTCTCTAAACGTGAAAATATTGTCGAGTGATCTTGCTTCCTTTCCCACTCATTAAAAGGTTTGAAAGGGCATCTTTTGAGTGATAATTTATCTCTTTTTCGGCCTCACAAGACTAACATTATGAAAAAGGACAACATTGGACTCATCTTTAAGTTGTTTTCAGACTCTCTAAATATGAAAAACCACCAAGTTGACCTTCTATGGACTCGTTAAACAATCATACATTGAAGGGCCCATATGGGATTGAACCCTTACTTCTTCCAGTTCACTAAACAAAGGAAGATGGACTTACCGAAGGTGATTCATATTGAGCATGTGTTACCCTCCTCGAGCTCATTAAATTAAAAAGAGGTACTCGTCTATTTGGATGGGGGAAAAATTGAAAGAAGCAAGCTAGGAAGTTTTTGAGAACACTACCAGTAGCTCTTACGGTTGCCCTTGAACACGACACTTTTTATTTGCACGCATTTTAATCCGATGAACCTCTGCACTGAGCCAATCCTCTGAGTTTCTTTTACTCCTTTGGGTCACCTGACGAAAGTCACAACATCCACTGTATCATCAAGTTTTGGTCCGTGTCAAGTTTCTACTGTTTTGCCTCAATGTTCAAGGGAAGTATCTGCCTCGGGAGTCAGCCATCACAAATATCCTGTTTCAATACCCGTGTCAGTCCATGTTCATTTGATATACCAATTACATCTTTGTGTCAGTTTCGTGTCATTGATGGGGGATACATCAAGGCCCTCCTTTGACGAGTCTATTCCTGTTGACTTCAACACATTATCTAGGAATTAGACTTAGAAACTAGTTAGTACTTAGGGACCTGCATGCCTCAATGGCAGGCCTCCTCACATCTGACAGTAGGTTTACATCATTGAACTCTGATTGGATGATTCCATGAATGTTCGACTTCATCTCATCCATTCACATTCGTTGGAATTTACTAAAGTACCTTGGGAATCATTGACATCAATGGTGATCTCCCTCGCACTTGTTGACAGTTTTCCTCATTGACCGGTAATCAAGTGGTTTCTGCCATGTTCAACATCGGGACATCTATTCACATGGTTAGATTTGTACTACATTGGGATCGGTAAGAAGACCCTGGGTTGAGTTATCACTCTTATGTATACTTTGCCCAGGTTGCGAAGGAGTTCTTTTGAACTATGCCACATATATTGTTACATAGATCCACTTTGTATTAGTCGTGGCTATGTCTTGTCATTTCATAGATCCACTGTGTATTCTTAATGGCTACGATTAGTTCAAGTCATGGAAGTATAGATCCACATTGTATCTTCAGTGGCTATACCTTTTATCAATGTAATTATGGATCCACAATGTATTTTTATGGCGACCATACCTAAAAATTCTTTATCACTCAAGAATAAGTATGCTTGCCTTGGGTTTGAAACATGTCATAATATTTGTTTGATGGTTGTGTGTAGATTTTTCTAGCCTCTCTGTGTCCATACCCTTGCTCGAAAAAGTCTACAAAGTACTTCAATCATCATCGTCTTTTGACTTTTCACTTTGGGGGGCAATCCGTTACACATCAAAATTACTCATTGAAATGATGGCTAGTGTCGTCATTATAAATATTGCAAGTGTCGCATATTGGTCGCAAGTGTCGCAAACATCATACTTCCTATGTCATATCTTTAAAGACATTGTAAGGACACTAAGACACCTCAAAGACTAGTTTGAGGAAGGAAAATCAATTGACAGAAGAGTGCAAACCTTGTGCCACTGAAAAATCCACTAAAACATCAATTTTGGGAAGGAGCGCTCCCCTACCTACTAACAGGGAGCGTTGGTGCTCTGTACTCCCTTATAGAGGAGCGTTCCAGTGCTCTGTGCCCCTTTTGAGGGAGCGCTTCTCTTTTTTGGGAAAAATTCGTTTTGTTGGAGGAAATCAGGGGACAATCCCCTCAATATTTGAAGATAGTTGGGTTCGAATCTTGGGTCAAGGCATGATCCTAGGAGAGATCCAAAACTAAAGGAGAGGAATTCTCATCTTATCCCAAAGATCTCTCAAGTGGTTAGGCCTCTCCAAACCTATATAAGGAGGTCTCCTCATGGTAGAAGGATAGATGGAGATTGAGAATTACACCAAACTTATGATCCCATGAGTGAGATGTCATCAAAGAAATCAGTGTAGATTACTTGAGCAAAGGGGTTGTACAAGGAGAACTGGAAAAAGATGTTGCACCTTCATCAAAGGATTGTAAGTACTTTAACTTGTTCTTATCAATATATCAATGATTGGCCTGTTTCTTTTAAACTTATGTTTTTTCCACATGAGTTTGTCTTCAGTAGATAGATATATATTTGAGCTAATCTCAGTAGAATAGGAAGTCCATTGTATCTTTGTTTGTTCTACAGGACCTATCAAGGAGCTTAGGATAGAGGCTCATCTTGGACTTTGCGCAGACAAACATCGTTAACAAGGTACATATCTTTATTCTTCTTCCTCGTATATTAGCTCAATTAGATCTAAAGGAATTTCAGTGTCCATAATGGCATTTTTTGTCTTGGATTTAGGGGTCTAGCCTCCAAGAGGAAATCGACTTGTCCGCAAGGGGATTCCCCTATAATAGGATGTGAATAAAAACATGGCATTCAAATATTCTTAAGTTTTCCATATTAGGTTTCTTTCCTGAGAAGGCTTCTTCTGGAGTCATATCCTTCAATATGCGATGGGGACTTATGTTGTAAAAATATATTTATGTCATCGTTGCTTCTCCCCACAAATACATAGATAAACCTTGATCATTCATTAGTGCCTTCATAGTTTCTTCAATAGATTTGTTCTTCCTTTCCGCTACACCATTTTGTTGAGGATTATGAGGAAGAGTTAGCTCCCTCCTAACCCCTGTCGATTTGCAAAAGGAAAAAAATCCTTGGATGTGTATTATCCTCCATTATCTGTTCTCAAGGTCTTGATTTTCTTGTTTGTGAGGTTCTCTATCTCTGTTTTGAATTCTCAAAACTTGTTGAAAACTTCAGCCTTTGTCTTCAAGAGATATAAACAATTCTTTCTTGACTAATCATCTATGAAGATTACATAGTAAAGAGAACCACCTAGAGATTTGATTGGTATCGGACCACAAACATCTGAATGTATTAGATCTAGGATTTCTTTAGATCTATTATTACTACTTGAGAATGGTTTCTTGACATTCTTACCAAGAGCACATCCTTTGCAAATTCCTTCATGTGTAGATTGTAGTTCTGGTATTCCTTCAACCATGTTTTCGAGGAAAGGTAATGATTGATAGCTGATATGAGCATATATTCTATGCAAAAGCTAATTAGGATTGAATTCATTATGTACAAGAGCTTCATCATTTTGTTCTAGTAGTCTATATAGTCTTCCTTCATGGGTTCCAATAACTCTAGCATTCTCTATGATGGAGTCTCTAGACCAAGATAATACTTTTCAATCTACAAAGCCTATTGTGTTTCCTTTTTATTATAGGAAATATATGGATACAATATTCTTTTATAAACCAGGTACATATAAGACATTGCTCAAATGAACATTGTTACATGTTTTCAACTTGACGGAGGCTTGACCAATTCCTTCGACTGGATAGGTGTTCTTATCTCCAAGTTCTATCTTGTAGGATGTCCTCTTTTCATTCAGATTAGAGAGTCTGTCCTGGTCTCCTGTCATATGCCTGGAAGCTCCACTGTCAATTATCCACATGTCATATTCAAGAGTTCTTATGAGAGCTCAATAGTGTAGATGATCTGTCTTTTCATTTATGATTACTGTTGACTGATAACTAGTCAAACTTTGACTTTGACCCAAAATCTCAACCTTGACATTTTTGTCTTCTGACAGTGCCAAGAGGTGCGTTGAACTAAGGTGCACTAGAATATATTCTCCTTGAGCAGGGTATTCCATCATAAGGTGTTGGGCAAGAGTTTTAAGGTTTTGCAACTACACCTGCTAGTAACCCTAGCAACAATGTTTCAGTAAAT
Organism: Picea engelmannii; assembly: GCA_009831015.1. Classification (NCBI taxonomy): domain Eukaryota; kingdom Viridiplantae; phylum Streptophyta; class Pinopsida; order Pinales; family Pinaceae; genus Picea; species Picea engelmannii. Next base: position 31,627 of record ML783439.1, on the reverse strand, counting down.
GCACCTGCTAGAAACCTTAGTGACAATTCTTCAGTGAGATTGATAAACTTATGTCTTCCTTCCAGTGGTTAGAATGAATGAAGGAGGTGTGGGCCCATAACCTGTTAGAAAAGTGGGTGTGCTCATTTAACCATAGACAATATATCAATATTGTCACCCAACCATAGGAATGAATGCCACCCCCGAGCACCTTGACCTTGATAGAGAGAATAATTCTGGTAGCAAATCAATAGCCAACAAAGTCTAATGCACCAAGAAAATATAACCAAGACTGATCAGAAATTCCAACCCAGAGAAATTGAAATTACAGGTTTTAATAATTGCAGCTGCAGCTTCTCCCCAGACTTGTGCACTACTGTATTTCTGTAGTTGCGACTTGTGTGTGTCAAATGAACTCTCTCGCCTTATATTTATACTACTCTCTCCATCCTGTATGGGAAAACTTCTCTTTCTGGAGGATAAAGACTCAATATAAAATATTCTCTTTATCCGAATTTACTTCTAGGGTTATGTCCAAGTATTTTAGGGTTCATCTTTCTTCCTGGAATATTCTAATCTCATCAAAGGTCACAAGTGGAGATTAATACCTCCCGTAGCTACCATAATATCAAAACTTCTAGTTTTATTGAGTTTTGTGTAATCCAATTCCTTCTGGAACTTGAGACGAGAATAGGGGAAACAAAAAAAGGTCTACCAAAAGAGATTAGGCATGTAATGCATACAAGATCTCCTCTTTTCCTAGTCACACATAGAACCCCACACACAACCAAAAATGAGAAAACATATCCTTTCACCAAGAAAACAACCATGGATAAAACCAGAAGCTGGATATGAACATCCAAAGAGTTGTGGACAAGAGGAAATGAAACCAAATATAAAAATTCACAGAAGATGAATGGAAAAAAACTAGGAATGTCAACCAGAGGACCAAGAATGGAGATCCCATAAACACGTAGAGAACCCAAGCTGAGAGATGGCCACCAAATAGACCACTCCTTACAGGAAAATCAAGTAGATGAAGGGGATGATTGTAAATAGGGCTAAGAAATCAAGTGAAATCCAAATGAACCATGATCAAGAAAAAACCAGAGAGGTTGAATAGCACCAAGCACACTGCCACAAAACATATGAAGGTTTCCATGAAATCCCACACTATTACATCTCCATTCTCTACAATGATTTTTTCAAGTTTCGATTGGAGGAGGGGAGCATGTGGTACATCATGAGGGGTCTCTTCGCTTCCTCATTTTCCTTAAGTGAATCCACATACACTAAATTTCACGATGTGATATTCAGGGATGGACTCTAAAGTGACCTCATCGTTAATTACTAAGGTCCCAATTTTTTTTAAAGTAGCAATGGACACTAGTCGATCAACTTCAATATTGTTTCTTCTTAACATTGGGTATGCATTGTATTCTTTGCATGTGTGTGGGGGGGGGAAGGAGGTTAAGGGATTAGGGTGTTGGTAGCTGCAGAATACCTAAAATATTGTATATATTGTATTGTGAATGGTGAAATTAATACAATGAAGAGTTGAGAGGTGTGACACCAAGGAAGGTTGGTTTTCTCCCGGTTAAGGGTTTCCAACATAAATTTCTATCTATTATGTGTATGAACCATTGTTTTTCTTTTTTTCTTAAGAACCTATATGCATTGCTTTACTTTATGTTTAAAACTCACATGTGGTATCCAAGCACATTTTTGGCTTCAGGGGAATGCCTTTGTTGTAGATGGATTGACTCAGTCTTGATAGATCAAGTTTATCTTGGGTCTATGATAAGCCTGCATTTAGTGGCATATATGTAGTGGTGATTCATGTGTTGAAAGAGAATGGAAATAATTTATAGAATCGAGATTGAGAAGTTCAATGATCAAAACTTTGAGCTATGGAAGCTCAAGATGGAGGACCTTCTTGTAGATAAAGAATAATGGATCGTTGTGGATCCTGGTACATAACCTACTGGCACACATCCTACTCATACACAAACTATTGGTACACAAACTAATAGTACTTGATCTACTGGTATGTCAAAAGAATATTGGGAGAAATTGGATAGAAGGGAAAGGAGTATGATTCAACTCTGCTTGGCAAATTCAGTGTTACTGAAAGTGTCAGGAGAATCTATAACCAAGGAAATATGGGAAAAGTTGGGGAATTTGTATTAGTCAAAGTCCCTGGTAAACAAGTTTTTTCTTAGAAATAAATTGTATCATATTAGGATGGAATATTGAGCTTATGTGACTGAGCATATAAATGCCTTCAATACTCTTGTAAGTCAACTTGTCTTTGTTATTATTAGGCTTGCATGAGAAGATAGGTGTATTACTTTGTTATGTTATTTTCCAAACACCTGGGATAATCTTGTTTTAGCAATTGGTAGTACCACTCAATCCGCATTGAAGTATGAGGATGTAGTTGCATCCTTTTTATCGAAAGAGGTTGTTGATATTATGGTAGATGCGGGAGGTATTTACCTTCATGTGTAAACCTAACAAGAATAGAATACTCTAGGAAGCAAGAGAAACCCTAATGAGTTGGATAATAACCCTAGAAGACTTGTCGGCTCAAGAAGATAACTTATATTAGGTTATTAGCCTCCAAGAGAAGAAGTCGGCCAGAATAAATAATATATACTAAACAAACAGATACCCAGAATGAGAAGTCAGCCCAGGCAGTTAGCCAGAATTACTATAAATATAGGAGGCCATTATTCATTCTGGAAAGCAGTCTCAGAATTGCAGAGGAACACTTGTGCGCACTGCAGTGCCCAATTTTGTGCACAGGTTTGGAGGAGAGTTGTCGGTGCAGCTGCTACAGGTAGAAGTTGTGTTTTGGCTTGGACTATCTCTTGGCTAGGGTTTGGACTATCTGATCATATCTTGTTGTTGCGCTATCCTTGGGGAAAGGTGTGCTACCCTTTTTTTGGCTATCTAGCCTAGGGTTTGCTTCTGGAGTGATTCTCTGTCAAGGTTAAGGTGCTCGAAGGGTGGCTTCGGCCTATGGTTGGGTGACAATAGTGATATTGTCAATGGTAAAATGAGCACATCCATTATATTCTAACAGGTTATGGGCCCACACCTCCTTCATTCAGTCTAACCGATGGAAGGAAACATAGATGTAAGGATACTAATCTCGTTGAAGAACTACCGCTAGGATTTCTAGCAGGAGCAGTCACCATAGCACTATCGCTAGGGTTACTAGCAGGTGCAGTTGCAGAAACCCTAATCCTCTCGTTGAGGCACCTTAAGTGAAGGGATTGACCTAATCTCTGGATATATCAGTGCACACTATAATAATGCATATCATGATACTCTCAGCATGCCAAGACGTCAACTTTGAGTTTTTGGTCAAATCTAGGGTTTGACCAAGTCAAAGTAGCCATGACTTACTCTATGAAGTCAGAGAACAAGTTAGATGAAGCCTCTAGCTTCAGAGCATGGAATACAAGGCTTGAACTCATCCTTTCCAAGAATAAAGTGTTGGATATCGTGAAAGGAAAGATTGTGGAACCAGAGTTTGAAGAAGGAAAAGAGAAGGATCCACAAAACGTTGCAGTTATGGAGAAATTCAAAGACGGTGATATCAATGACATGAGTATCATAGTGGAATCTATAAAATACCACTTGATACCCTACATATCCCATCTTGACTCATTGAAGAATATGCACGATGCCCTAACAAACCTCTTCTTAGTAAAAAACATTGGACAAATAATGAGTCTGAAGAATGAGCTCTGTGACATGAAGATGAATGATGATGACAGCATAACATCATACTTTTTGATAATATCTCAGTTAAGAGATCAACTACAAGCTATTGAAAAGATCATTTCAGAGAAGGAAATGGTAAACATAGTACTCAATGGTATTCCCAAGACGTGGGATGCATTTTCCGCAAGCATGAACACAAGGAAGGAGTATCCTACATTTGAAGAACTTTGGACTTGCTGTGCTCAAGAATAATCCAGGATCAATGCAAAAGAGAAACCAAAAAATAAGTACAATGATCAAGCCTTCACAACAAGATTCAAGAATTTCAGGAACAAAAGGAAGTTTGGTTCAAGGAAGAAGACAAATCAATAGAAAGATATTTCAGAAATACAATGCTTCAATTGTCGAAAGTATGGTTACTACAAGAATCATTGTCTTGAGATAAATAAAAGGAAGGAGAAACATGAAGCATTAGTTTCCGAAGAAATGGAACCTATAAAGAAGACTAAACAGGATGAAAGAGACTTCTTCTTTTGAAGGTAACAATACTCTTCTTAGTTCTTGTACATATCTTGTTTTCAAATCTTGTATATCTATCTCTTAGAAGATAATATGTTCCAAGAAGAACTATACTTATGGAAGAACAACAAGATAAGGATTTGTATCATTATTCAAGTCAGATAATACACGTGAAAGGATGAAATACATCAAACAAATCATGTGGAAGCTATTACAAGATAAGCTGAAATCAGAATCAATCCTGGAGAGACTTAGAAGAAGCAAAGACATAAAGAAGTCAGTAATCAAGAGGAAATCGAAGAAAGGCTTATAAGACTTTGCAGAAGGGAATAAGGATGTAGATGAAGGCATGGAATCTCCTAGATGGAGGGAGTCGATTATATATCACCAAAAAGAAGAGCATGCATTCATACATGAAGTAAGGATTAGGAGGGAGCTAATCCTATGATCCATTGAAGATGATGAAGTATATATCCATGGTAGCATCCATGAAAAGCAGCATGTGTTCAGTTTGACTTTAGAAGAAGTCTTCTTCGAAAAGATGCCTTAAAGTATCCTTGGTTGTCCATCCACATCTGTGATCCTATGATGAAAAAAAGAAGTGGAATATTTAGGGAATGGAATCTACAAGAAACTCCATGGACCCAAGAGATAAAGAAAAACATTAGGAAGAACACGAAGATCCCAAGAAAGAAAAAGAAGCCAGAACAACCAGTCATGGTATCGAGAATCACAATATTACTAGCCTGATATGAACTCACTAAAAGCAATCAAGCAAAGGAACTGAAAGTCGTGATGAAGAACATTGTATGGAAGACTTATGAATGAAAGCATTGTGAGATCTAGAACTAGAGGTTCTCCCAGATGGAGGGAGAAGACTATGATGATTACTTGTTCCAGTAAACTGACATATCTCTACATGAGTCATTATATCATYYGCAACATCCATGATTTGGAGTTATACATCAGATAAATGAAAATAATGTTCTCCAGAACAATTGAATAAAGAGCRTATGAAGAGCAACCTCAAGACTTTGAGGCATACCAGAAAGAGACCCTCSTATGCAGATGGAAGAAGATAACTTGGTGTAGAACCTCCAGTGCACAGTAGAAGCGTGGTGAAGATTTTATATAACAAAAGATATTGTATCAAGATGACTACTCAATAGATCAGATCTCATGATAAMAAAATAAGTGCCACATGGATATGTTCTAGTTTTCCAACAATGATATACTTTATTGATCAGAGCTACATGAAGCCTTCAAAGAAAACCAATGYTCCATACCAAAGTACATTTGAAATCAAGGATTAAATTATCCGTGATGAAATCCAGAAAGGAGAAAGTGGTTCTCCAATACATATCTCCACAGATGAGCAGATAAGTAGACATCTTGGTAAAGCTTATGTTCAAGATGAAAGAGTTTGCGTACTCAACATGGAGCTCGTGGAGACGACTTCCTTATTGATAAATGAAGAGATAAATCCTAGGTTGGGAGAGAGCACTGATGTATTATTGATTGATGGACAACTATTTTTTAGTTCAAAGAATGGTTCAGGATTAGCAGATTATTTCTAGTTTGAAAAGTGGATTGAGATTTCTGATGTACAAACATTTTCCAGTTTGGAAAATGGTCCAGATTGTTGATATACCATAGACAACGAATTTCCAGTATGGTTAACACGGGGAGTGGTCTAGGGTAGTCTCTCTTCTTGAGGGTTACTCAAGAAGACTGGCCGGCCTCATCGGACAACAATTTCTCATTGTGGTTAACATGAGGAATGGTCGATTTTGGAGGTTGGTATAGGACAATCTTTTCCTCTTGTGGTTAACATAGGAAATGGTCCAGACAATCATTCCTTAGGGTGGATTCATTCTCTCCAGGTTGCACTTTTCTTAGTGCCGGAGGAATGGCCTAAGGTGGGGAATGGTCCAGGCTCAATAATCAGGGACAGGCATTCCTTAGGGAAGACTCATTCTCTCCAGGTTGCACTTTGTTTAGTGTCAGAGGAATGGTCCAGGGTGGGGAATGGTCCAGGCTCATAAACCAGGACAATTATTGTTCCTTGCTTGAGAAGAATAGTCCAAATAGCTCATCATTGATGTCTTACTTTTTGAGGGAAGATGCTCTTCCATGATCTCACAGATGTGAGTGGAAGAATGGCCCAGATGATTCAGTTTATATCATAACATTGTTTCTATGCAAGTTGATATTAGATGATTTTTATGAAGATTGTATGATAGTAGATGCATACTACTGTGGTGGATGTGTTCCACTGTTTGATAAAGTACTTGTGTGTTACTTGGTGTGGTAGTGTACCACTGAATTGTAGTTATGTACTACTATGGATAGACACAATTATGTTCTATTTTTGTTTCGATTTCCTTGAAGAATATCAATAGTTTGGTAAATGATTATCATCCATATGGATGATTAAAGGACGGAGATTTCCCAGATGGAAAATGGTTTAGAACATCTACTCTTCTAGGATGTATGTCCAGATTAGAAGAATGAATCCTATGTCACTTTGTGGAGTGAGCATCATGTTTGATTACTCATATAGAGTATGGTTTCGAGAGATGATGCAGATGATGACACTAATGATGATGATGGTGCTCATGATCTAGTCATAAGATAGTATATACAACTATGTTGATGCTACCGGGTGAATGGTATGTTTGTTCTCAATACCATTACCTGTAATACCTCCCTAGCTAGGAGGGAGTGTTGATATTATGGTAGCTACGGGAGGTATTTAACTCCACGTGTAAAACTGACAAGAATAGAATACTCTGGGAAGCAAGAGAAACCCTAATGAGTTGGCTAATAACCCTAGAAGACTTTTTGTCTCAAGAATAAAACTTATATTAGGTTATTAGCCTCCAAGAGAAGAAGTCAGCCAGAATAAATAATATGTACTGAACAAACAGATACCCAGAATGAGAAGTCGGCCCAGGAAGTTAGCCAGAATTACTATAAATACAGGAGGCTAGTCTTCATTCTGGCAGGCAGTCTCAAAATTATAGAGAAGCACTTGTGCGCACTGCAGTGCCCATTTTTGTGCGCAGGTTTGGAGGAGAGCTGTCGGTGCAGCTGCTACAACTAGTAGTTACGTTTTGGCTTGGACTATCTCTTGGCTAGGGTTTGGAATATCTGATTAGCTCTTGTTGGTGTACTATCCTTGGGGAAAGGTGCGCTACCATTTGTTTGGCTATCTAGCCTAGGGTTTGCTTCTAGAATTATTCTTTGTCAAGGTTAAGGTGCTCGTAGGGTAGCTTAGGCCTATGGTTGGGTGAAAATAATGATATTGTCAATGGTAAAATGAGCACATCCATTATATTCTAACATAGGTGAGGTGGAAAATCATGGATAGTCATAGCACATATGTTTTGTTTGTAAGAGGTCTTCCCCAGGATAGGAATACAAATAAGTCTTCAGGAGGGAGATCTAAAACTAAAGGTAGATATAAATCCCTAGGAAAATATTTGAGGAAATGTGGTAAAGTTGGGTATTATAAGAAAGATTGCAAGTCTACGAAAGTTGATAACAAAAAAGGGATCTGATGATGCCTCTTCCACAAAGGAAAACAAATACATATAAGAAGGAGGTGATGTTTACCTGGCATCTATAGATACACATGTAGATCGTGATGTATGGTTGATTGAATCAAGTGCGCCTTTTCATATGACTCCTCATAGGGAGTGGTTATGTGAATATGAAAAGTATGATGGTGGTGATGTCTTCCTAAGATATGGATCGACAACCAAAATCATGGGACATGGAAGAGTTAAGTTGTTGCTGAAATATGGAAGGATTAGAACTCTCCCTAGAGTTATTCACATGCAAGATACCAGATATATAAAATATGTAGAACATAAATAAAATGCTAGAAATTGTAGAATAATAGTAAAACATCCAGCATAATATCCATAATAACACATAAATGATATAAGAACAACAATAGAAATAACACTTTGATTCAGAAAGAAATGTTCACAGGCCTGTTCTAGGGGCAACCTCCAATCGAGCAACGCTTTGTTACAATAATCTCCTCGCTTGAGTTTTCATACCCTTGACCCTTATTTATACAAAATGTCTATCAAGAGAAGCATCTAGAGGAAGATCCTTCCAGAAGCGAAAGCTTCTATTAGGTCTTCTTACATCCACTTTATTCTATTTTATTGAAAGGCCTTATTAATATTGACCTTTATTACATTCGAATATATTAATCTACCTATGTGCGGGTTAGGACCCTAACATGTCCACCCCCTTAAAAATAGCCTTGTCCTCAAGGCTTGAGATGAGGAAACTACTACAGAATGGTAGCTAGTTCCCAAGTGGCATCTGCTGGATTTGTATCTTTCCACTCGACTAGCTCTTCCTTGATGGTTCACTAACGTAGGAAACGCTCACGCTAGTCCAAAACTGCTTCTGGTTGTAGCCAAATGGATCCTTCTTCAACTAACTCAGGAAGGTTGGTTTGAATTTGGCATCGAGTTCCAATCACCTTCTTTAAGGATGAAACATGGAAAACTGGATGTAGCTTCGACTAACTGGGCAGAGCTAACTGATATGCGACTTGTCCCACACGTTTGAGAACTGTATAAGGACCATAAAATTTGGGCACTAGCTTCTGACAATGCTCGGCCTTGAGGGAATTTTTCTTGTATGGTTGCAGTCGCAGAAACACCTGATCCCCTTTTTGGGATGACATATTTCCGGGACGACATATTACCGAGACGACATATTTCCGGGACCACATGATATTAGGTGGTTTTTCGACACATGGTTTTTGCTGATGGTTTTCTATTTCCGGTTAAGGAATTAGGGTTTTGGACTAGTCCAGGTCATTGGGTTAGGGTTTTGGATGTTGTTGGCTCATATATGTATATTGTATTGTAAACAATGTAACACAATGTATGAATATAGTATATGCTGGTTTTCTCGGTTTGGGTTTCCAGGTGAAAAATCTTTGTGTAATGTTTGTATTTGCCATTGTTTCTTTTCTGTTCATTTCTGAATATCAGTTTGCAGTAGATATTGTACAAGGTTAGAATTTACATTTGGTTTCAGAGATTTATTGGCTTCAGGGGGACGCCTTTTTCGTCAAGGGTTTGGCTCGGGACTGTGATAAGCCTTGTTACAGTGGGAGATCTGCGGTATTGTTTTTCAGGTGAAAAGAAATGGCAAGAAATTCGAAGATGGAGATCGAGAAGTTTAATGGGAAAATATTTGAGCTGTGGAAGCTCAA
>ML783439.1:0-19868 GCA_009831015.1 Picea engelmannii | reverse complement strand
AGAAGGAAAAGTGGAGAAATACAAAGCTCGATTAGTAGCAAAGGGTTATTCCCAGGTTGAGGGAATTGATTTTGGTGAGATTTTTTCTCCTGTTGCCAAGTTAACCTCTATAAGACTTCTGTTATCTGTTGTTGATGCATTTGATTTTGAAATAGAACAAATGGATGTGAAGACAACATTCCTGCATGGGGATCTAGAAGAAGAAATCTTTATGAAGCAACCAGAAGGTTATGCTCTGAAAGGAAAGAAGGAGCTGGTATGCAAGATGAAAAAGTCCCTGTATGGTCTAAAACAATCACCAAGGATGTGGTATAAAAAAATTGATACTTATATGCTGGGACTTGGCTTCACAAGAAGCAAAGAGGATCACTGTGTGCATTCTAAATTAATTGGTGGTCATTTGATTTATTTGGTCTTGTATGTGGATGACATGTTGTTGATAGGAAACAACAAGGAGATTATCCAAGATGTGAAAACTCAGTTGTCCTCTAAATTCGACATGAAGGATCTTGGTGCTTCAAATTTCATTTTGGGCATGGAAATTAAAAGAGATAGAAAAAGGAGGAAACTCTGGTTAAATCAGAGAAAATATGTCGAGACAATATTGCAAAGGTTTAATATGCAGGAATGTAAACCGGTTAAGGTTCCTATTCATGTTGGTGTAAATTTATCTGCGGATCAGTGTCCCAAGACACATGAAGAAGAGGAGGACATGTCTCATGTTCCATATGCGAGTGTAGTTGGCAGTTTGATGTATGCAATGGTCTGTACTAGACCAGACATTGTACATGCAGTGGGAGTTTTGAGCAGATATATGTCAAAACCAGGGAAGGAGCATTGGACAGCAGTAAAAAGGGTTTTCAGGTATTTTCATGGCATTGCTAGCTATGGATTGTGTTACGAAGGAAGACCTGGATTGGACAGAGTGGTCGATATACATGGCTATGTGGATGCAGACTGGGTTGGAGATTTGGATCGTAGGAGATCCACAAGCGGGTATGTGTTTAACCTGTTTGGAGGAGCAATAAGTTGGATGAGAAAAAGACAGGCTGTAGTGGCACTTTCAACTACAGAATCTGAATACATGGAAGCCACTCATGCAAGTAAGGAAGCAATATGGTTACAAAGATTGTGTTCAGGTATTGGGTTGGTACAAGAAGTTGTAAGGATAGAGTGTGACAGTCAGAGTGCAATTTTCTTGGCAAAGAACCCTGCTTATCATTCAAAGACAAAGAACATTGATGTTCAATATCACTTTGTAAGAGACATGATTGAAGAAAAGAAAGTATCACTGATGAAGGTGGAAACTTTGAAGAATGTTGCAGATTCATTAAAAAAATCTATGAGCACTGAGAAGTTCTCTGGTGTAGAGGATCCATGGGCATTGCTGCCCTGGATTGTTGACTATGTAACCCTGTAACCCCCTGTGTGCAAAGAAAACAACAAGTGGGAGAATGTTGGGTATGTGTTGTATTCTTTGCACGAGTAGTAGTGTCTGAGCGTCTGCGCCAGGCACGCAGGGGGGTTAGAGGGGGGGTGCAGGGGGGCGGAGCCTCCCACGTGGGGGTTCGGGGGCAGCGCCCCCGAATTTTTTTTTTCGGGACGACATATTTCTGGGACCACATGATATTATGTGGTTTTTTGGCACATGGTTTTTTGCCGATGGTTTTCTATTTCTGGTTAAGGAATTAGGGTTTTGGACTAATCCAAGTCATTGGGTTAGGGTTTTGGATGCCACTAGCTCCTATATGTATATTGTATTGTAAACAATGTAACACAATGTATGAATATAATATATGTTGGTTTTCCCGGTTTGGGTTTCCAGGTGAAAAATATCTGTGTAATGTTTGTATTTTCCATTGTATCTTTTCTGTTCATTTATGAATATCAGTTTGCAGTAGATATTGTACAAGGTTATAATTTACAATCAGTGCAAACTAAAATGTACCTTTTTTTTTTCGTGATGAAGGAGAGATTGGTCCTACAAAATCCAAGGCCCGTCTTTTGAAAGGTTCAACTAGCACTTGGGTTTGTAAGGGCATATCGTCTTCTTGTACTGGCTTACCCATTCTCTGACAATTGTCACAACTCCTCACATAATTTTTAGCATCTTTGAATAACGTTGGCCAATAGTACCCTTGATGAGGCACTTTGTAAGCAGTCCTTTTATCTGCGAAGTGGCCTCTGCAGGGTCTATCATGAAAGGCTTTCAGGATATCATATGTTTCATCTTCTTGTACACATCCTATGATAATCATGTCAGGTCCTATATGAAAAATATCTCCCCCGATCCATGAATAAGTTGCATTGTTCTAAACAATTTGTTGTCTTTCTCTTGGGGAGAGATATTGAGGCAACTTTCCTATGGCCAAATAGTTGGCTACGTATGCAAACCACAGAATGTTAGTGGAAACAAAAAACAAATGTTCGTCAGGAAAACTATCGTCAACCAGAGTATTTTCATCATTATTATGTATTCGAGAGAGAAAGTCTGCAACCAAGTTTTCTTTACTAGGCTTGTCTACTATAGTAATATTAAATTCCTGTAGCAATAACAACCACCTAGTGATCCTACCATTTGTGATGGGCTTTTTCATTAAAAACTTAATGGCAGAATGGTCGGTGTGAATAAAAGTTTCATAGCTCATGATATAATGTCTAAATTTATTGATAGCATGCACAACAGCTAGGAATTCTTTTTCTTTGACAGTATAATTAAACTCGGCTGGTGACAGGTTTTTACTACTATAGTAGATGGCATAACTAATCCTGTTTCTGTCCTAAGACAGCCCTGAGAGCAATGTCTGAAGAATCAGTACAAATGTGAAATGGAAGGGTCCAATCTGGTCCCCTCAGAACTAGTGTTGTGGATAATTTTTCTTTCAAGATTTCAAAAGCAACTTGACATTGCGCATCCCACACAAAGTTAGTATCTTTGGCTAACAACTTGTACATAGGTGCAATGATCTTTGTAAAATTTTCAATAAACCTTCTATAGTAGCCAGCATGACCCAAAAAACTTCTTACCTCTTTTGGTGAATGGGGTGCAGGAAGGCCTGTGATAACCTTAATCTTTGACGGGTCCACTTTGATGCCTGAAGAAGAAACATGATGTCCAAGAACAATGCCTTGATGTGACATCATTTTACATTTTTTATGACTCAAGGCAACATTAGATTCCCTACACCTAATCAGTACTTTTTCCAAGTTATGAAGTGATTTGGCAAAAGAGTCATCGTATACAAAAAAAACCATCCATATAGATATCAACACACTCATGAATCAAGTCAGCAAAAATCCCCAATACCACTCTTTGGAAGGTGGTAGGGACATTGCATAGCCCAAATGAAAAAAAATTATAGGCGAATGTCCCCCAGGGACATGGAAAGGTGGTTTTCTCTTGATCCTCTGGTGCAATTTGTATTTGATTATATCCACTAAATCCGTCCAAGAAGGAAAAGTACTTTTTGCCTGCTAATGTATCTAGTACCTGATCAATGAAAGGCAGTGGAAAATAATCTTTCAGTGTTTCCTTATCAAGCTCTCGATAGTCAAAACATATTATCCATTTTTTTCCTTCTTAGGGACAACCACAAGTGGAGAAACCCACTTGCTATTAGATATATGATATATGAAGTTAACATCTAGCAACTTCTGTAATTCTTCCTTCACTATATCCTTTACATCAGGATTCATATGGCGTTGTGGCTGCCTAACAGGTTTGGCATTGTCTTAAAGGTAAATATGATGTGTGCATGTGTCTGGATGGATGTCAGGCATGTCTTTATAGTCCCAGGAAAATGCACCAGAGTGTTTTTGTAATAGGTTGATTAATTGTTTTTGTTGTTCAGAATCAAGGTCAGCACTGATATTCAAATTTTTTCTGGGATGATTTCAACAGTTATGCAATATGGATCTGTGGTCTCTTCAATGGATGATACAAGAAAAAATGTAGTTCCTGTGGGATCGAAATTCTCCTGAAAATCTTTGTGAAAAATATGATTATAAGTTCGTGGTACTTCCGAAAATTCAGTACAATCCTCAACAGAAATAAACAAGTTCAGAAAATCGTCTTCTGATTGGATTTTCAATTCCCCTTCTTGTTCGAGGGTTATAAGGGGATGTAAAATTTTTGTTTCTGTGTGATCTCCAATTTCCACAATTTTTAGAGGTTCAATTCTTGCATCTTCAGAAGACTCTATTTCCTTGTTTTTGGAAAGTTCCATTTCTGTATTTTCACAAGTTTCATACATCTACCAAGGATCTGACAGTGTTAGTTTGGCAGGCAAGTACAAAGTGAGTTTATTCATAGCCATACCATTTGATATGGTCATCTCCCTCGACCTACATCCGATGAAAGAATCAACTGCGGCCAACCATGGTCTCCCAAGGATGACAGGGTGGTCTACATTACTGGTTTTAGGTTTGATAACTAGAAAATCTACGGGATACTCCCAAGAATTTAGAGTTACCAAAATATCATCGAGCACCCCAGCAGGCTTGATCCTGGATCTATCAACAAGTTTGAGTACTATAGGTGTGGGACGGAGATTATCCAATTGCAATGTTTCCATGGTCAATACAGTCATGATATTTATTGCAGTCCCTAAATCAATTAAAGTATTTCCTATGGAAACATCATTGATGGAAATGGTGACTATGGGATTTCCAGGGTCTCCGTACTTTTTCACCAATGGTTTCCCAGACATTAAATCGACCAACTGACCTACTATGTGAATAGTGGGGGGTTCTTTTCGTTTTCTTCCAGGTTTCTTAATGCATAATTCCTTGACAATTTTTGCGTAAATGGGAATATCCTTTATAGCTTGCAGCAGGGGGATTTTGACACAAACATTTCGTAGCTCAACTTCCAAGTCGAATTCAGGGAGGACTATTGGATTTTCTATGGCCAACCTTTTTGGGTAAGGTAGAATTTTAGGTGCTTGTGGTTGTTCTATAGGCGTAGTAGATGTTTGTGTCTGAGTGGAGGGAGTAGCTATGTTTCTGGGTTGGTTATCATTTGTTGGTTGTTCAAGAGTTTCTTCTTCTTCCTCAATGAAAACCATGGAATCTCTTGGTTTCACGACTTTCCCTGATCTCAAATGTATATTTTGAAGATGCATAGGAGTGATCAGGTAAGTCGGGAAAGGTTGCATTTCAGCATTAAAGGCAGGTTGTGCAGATCTGTTGTTTGGATTTGGTATCGGCTGTGCAGGCATTTGTGTTGGTCTGGGAGGGTTTTGGTTTGTAGTCAGTTGTGGTAATTGTGGGACTGTTGTTTGGGTAGGTGGATACACAGATGGCATGGGTGGGGGGTATTGCAGATAATTATGATAGAGCATTGGGAACTGTTGTTGAGGCATCATCCCTTGAGGGTTACCTCTCCAATTTTGATGCCAAGGCTGGGTTTGAGTTTGTTGTTGTGGCCAAGTGTTTTTCCATGGAATTTGAGTGTTCCACTATTGATGATAAGTATTATAGGGTGAAAAATATGATGAAAAAGGATCCTAGGACATACCTTAGGCTCTTGGATGCCATGGTTTCTTTAATACAGCTTGAAAAGAAGGTTATGCCACCTCCCTATTTTCTTTATATATAGCTTTAAGTCCGGGCAATGAGGGAAAATTATCTGTCTCATGATCCTCCACACATATTGCACAAACCTGTACATTATCCAATGGACATTCATCAGATGCATGCTTCTTTCAACAGCGGGGACAAAAAATATATACAACAATTTTCTCTCCTTCTTAATTTTTCTTAATTTGAAACATATCTAGCTGAGAACTAAGAGTACCAAGAATATTTGTTTTAAAATTTTCCAATAAATTTCCTAATTCTATCCTTAATACTCCACCTCTTGGAGTATATCTTGTTACTTTCAACAAAACATCCCTTATTCCCTTACCAGATTTTGCTTGACTCCTAGAATATCTCTTGCATAAATCACAAATGGTAGCAAATGACAATTTAGAGATATCACCTGCACCCATTAGACATCAATGTATTCCTCTTGTATTCCTTTAAGGAAGATCGTCCGGATGGTATCATTGTTCAAAGTAATTTGTTTGGTTTTCTAATGATTATAGAGAAACCCTTCTACGTAGTCTTCGAGACTCTCTTCTTTTGATTGTTGCATCTTAAAGATGTCATTGTGGGAGTCTCGGGTTCTACAGTAATCTTGGTATTTTTTAAGAAACGTACTTTTCATGTCTTCCCAAGATTGGGTAGAATAGTCTTCAAGTCCCATAAACCATCTTAGAGAAGAGTCTTTTAAGGTTGTTGGAACCAATTTTAATTTTTGTGCATCATCAACATAGTTATAGCTTCTGCAAAGAATGTCAAATTCAAAAAGAAAAGCATTTGGATCCTCTGTAACCATACCTCTAAAATTTGGAAGGACCGACGGGGGGATATTTTTCATGTTTACATTTGGCATTAAGTCAAGTATGGGGAATCTGAAGGTAGATTCTCCTTCTGGTTCCCTATTTCTTTCTTCTTCGTCTGCCATGTGTCTAAATAGACTAAACTCCTCTGGGCTTGGTTAGAGTGGTGGTTCAGATACTGGATTCTGATGAAGGGTAAAGTTGTCTCCTATTTGAAATCTTTGATTTCCTCCCACCACAAAAGTTTCCACCTGCGAAATGACCACGTTGTGGGGTGTTTTGAGCAATTTATGTATATTCTCAAGGTTAACAGTCTGCTCTAATGTTGGATAGATGTATGGCTTCCCAACCTGTGGCCCTTTGGTTGGTTGGTCCTGGAATTATCCCTCTTTTTCTTGGACCTTTTCCATAGTTTGTTCAGATTGTGGGGTAGAGACATTTAATGTAGAACCCTCCCTCTGTGAGCTTCCTGTGTATCTTTTAGTTGTATTAATAGAAGGAGTTTTATTGCCACCAAATAAATTTTCTGGAAAATCAGTTTTTAAAAATCTACCCTTGCTATCCCTAGGCCTAACCATGTGTTAACCATATGCCAGATAGGGTTTGGAAGGACTCACAATAGTGGCAGCGCAGGTTCTTACCTTTCGTCTTACTATCTTTCTGCCACCATTTTGGACAAAACACTTCAAGAAAACAATCAAAATGTGAAACAAAACTAACTTCTTACCATTTACCTTTTAGCAGTTCCCCGACAACGACGCCAAAATGTTGGGCTATTTAATTGATGTAATAAAATCACACATAAATTGTCAACAAGGTTCATAAGTTGATGAACTGCAGACACAGTATGTGCAGGTAACTGACATAATTATACCCTAGTTTGTCTTTCCAGGAGAAAGAGGACTAAGCAATCACTTGATCAAGCAAGAACTCAAATCAAACTATATACTTAACAATCAACTAAGGGATCAATCATGTAAATTCTAAAAAAGGGAAATCATCCATCGATTGATGAAAACAAAACAACAATTCCCCAAGCAGATGTTTGTATCAGCCAACTTTATGGATCAACTCAAGTCTCCATGTGATTATGTTACTAACCTATCATGAGACTACTCAACTAGAGAATGTCCCCTATCAACCAACCCTATTCTTAACCTAAGAGGCTTACCTCATAACAAGCATGATAGACTACAGGATGCCACTGCATTCTTACCCACACATAATAACCAGTGTACAGGGGAATGACTCTGGAAGAGTCTTGCCACAAAGCTTGACACTTTATTTGATGAAGCAGCAAAGTAACTATATTCTAGGAACACTTGTAACACTCAAAAAATAATTTAAACACATAGTTTATACACTAATCAATAGTTATACTTGAATGTAAACACACAAAATGCATTTCAACTAAGCTCTTAGCTCCTGAAATGTTATCTCGCGTTGCTACAATACCTCTAGAGGTCACACCACGCATAACAAGCAAGTAATTCAAATCCCCAAAGATAGAGTCTCATTAACAAGCTACGCCCTTAATACCATAGAGTCTGAATATAGTAACTGATTATTCTGCAGATACAATCCATTCTTTCAATAGTAAAAGATGTATTCAAAGTTTATTAAATGTGACCAGGTCATCACAAAGCTTCTATATTTGATATTAATTCTTCTTATCTGGAAATAAGTGATGAAATATTTCCTTGTGAATAGATATGAATTATGGAAGTCTCAGCATGCTCATACATATCATTTCATATTGTTATAATGTGTTCAATAAACCAGCTTTTGTTAATTTAGAATCAATCATGTGCATATCGTATTATAACCCCAAGTTGGCACATACACAGTAGATTAATTCTAGATCCCAATTTATCCAGTGAATGAGGTGAATGCTTACTTATTCATCATTTATGGGAAGTATTTAAACGAGATATTTGAGATTGAGTAAGCTACAAATAAATACTGGAACATATGTGGCCTTCAAATATCTATAGAGAAAGAGACATCCTTTGGTGAAATACATGCATAAAATCGTTTATTTGCAATCTATGTGTTCATATGAAATCTTCTCCATCGTACTAAGGGCAATCTAATTCATAACTTAAGAGAAAACTCCAATGGGTACAAAACACACAAAACCTCAAGCAAACTTAGAATCTAAACTCCACACCAATCCATTCAAGAATGTAGCTACAACAAAGTAAAAAAACCAAGTAATATACAGATAACTCAACTTACCAGGGGAGGTGGGCCCATGCCTTCCCAAGTAGTGAGCGAAAACGATTCACTAACTCACCACGCTTATGAACAAGGATAAATAAAAACCTAATTAATATCACTCATAAACCCTTACTTTACTCACATCACATCCATCATAATATCGAGACAAGAAATGGATAACACAATTTTTCATTAAATTTTGCAAAGACTATGTACAACATAAAAAATTACACAGAGAAAAAACCCTAATATATATCTCGTTCTGAGTATATCATATTACATTGCTTTCCCCAGTTCTCGGGAAATCAGGGCCAAAAATGACTTAAAAAAACTAGAGGATCTTACTAACCATGATTTCCTCTATATCAAGAAATCGTTACAACCATCTTAGATATCATCCTGTGCTGAGTTCGGACCCTGATCGGGTGCTACTCTAGAAGATTTGTTCATGGGTCGATCCCTGTGTAAATAGAATATTGTTGCACGCAAGAGAAACGGTCAACAACCATTACATTAACCATAAGAACAATACCCATGTTGCTAACTCCATCCTGGGTGCGTGCATCTAGGAGAAGCTACAACCTTAGGTACCAGAATGCCTGCATAGGTACTAGAAAGCCAGAAATAGTGCGGGAACAACTATTGCATTGAAAAGGTAAGTGTCTTTTATCATTGGCAAACAAATAGCTAAAAGACCTTAATTAATTTATCAAGAACTTCAGAAATTATCGAAATGAACAACTTTTACCTCATGTTGTAATCAAGATCTTTAGGCAACCAAATAGGTAGTAATAGGAGGTAATAAGTTGTATTTCAATGCCTAGGTAGGGGGTAAATGGAAAAACGAGGTGTATGGTGAGTGAAAAAATGGGAGCTCAACACATGGGTCCACTACATTTATTCCTTGGTCTTGAGACTAGTCACGATGCATTAGGAATCAAACTGTGTTAAGCCAAGTATGCACGAGATCTCCTCGAGAGATTCCACATGACAAACTGCAAGTCTGCCCTGACTCCTTTCCTATTAGGAGTCATAATTGAGGATGGAGGGGACACTCCATTGGTGTACTTCACACTGTACAAACATATAGTGGGGAGATTGTTGTATCTCACACATTCCAGACCAGAACTCTCCTATATAGTCGGAGCAGTCTCTCGGTTCATGCAAGAGTCGCATGAGCTACATTTGAAGGCTGCAAAGCGTATCCTTCAATAGATACAGGGAACCATCACCTTTGGAACTGTGCAAAGCATATGAATCGGACTCTGCATTGGAACTCATCGAGTTCACTATGATCCAGGTGGATATTGGTGACCACCCACCTATTCCAATTGGCTCCTCTTGACAAATTTTAGTTCAACACGTTCTTCTATAATTCTCTGTAATTTTGGGTTCTACACTTTGAGGGATGTATGAAGCCCTTCACATCTTCCAGGTGGATTTTGGTGGCCTAACACCTAATCCAACTGGATTATTTTGGAATTTTTCATGTCAATACATCTTTTTTTACTTCCAGGGCCATGTTGGGGCCCTAAACAGTGTTTTTTTGTCTTGCCACAGTCAAATTGTAGACGAAGTCATAGTTTGACAACATAATGTGTAGTTCTCGGAAAGACCTTTCCAACATGCTATCACATGCCTAAACAAAGGACGTATGCAAAATTTACGACCTTGGGAAGTTGAGTTACCAACTTACCCATAGGGGCCCTCATAAAATTTGGCGTTTCATCTCGTAGGGTTAGGTTTTTGGATGTTTAGGGTTTTGGAATTCATGAGTAATGTTAAAAAGGCCTATGGAGCCTCATTGTAATCATTATGATAAGACGGATGGACATAGAATCCACATCTCTTCTTAGATATAACTACCACCATTCGAGCAAGTTGTTTTCAGTTCTACAATTTTATAGTTTCAGCCTATTTTATTTATTCAATAGAAGTTATTTTTCACTCGATATCTATTGTTGTTCTCTGTGTTTCTGTGTTATTGTATTCAGTCTTTTATTCATTTCATTCCTCTCATAAATCTGGGTCATTGGTACATATAAGTCTTCTCTTCATTTGTTTTTCTTCGTGCATATCCCCGACAAGATTTGGGTACAAGAAGTTGGGACTCAAACCAGACGATCATTTGCAAGATCAGTCGCTTGGATCCTGAGAAAAACCCATGGGGGATGAGAAGAAATATGATGGAGCAGGAGATCCTTTTAAAATTTTTCTCGAGGAATCCCTTGCACAACAAAGGAACAAAATGATGGAAAACTTTGCAAATATCCTTCAGTGGCTACCCACAGAAGACTCATCTTGATCAAGCGGCCATGCAACCCCCTTCAAGGTACAATAAAATTTTGATATTCCATTATTTTAAGGACTGATAGATTCAGATGTTGTAGATAAATGGTTGAATCTGCTCGAAGGGTACTTTTCGGTCCACAATTTTTCCGATAGGGAAAAGATTACTTTTTCACTCCTCAAGGATGTCCCCCATGTTAAGGACTTGTAGGATACTTACTCTAAGAAAAGGTCCATATAGTAATATCCAATATTTGCAGTCTCCGCCACATGATATTCCTTCATGGATTCCATTAAAGAAAAGTACCACCCTGTTGGAAAATACAAGGACCAGTACATAAGATGGATCACATTGCGTTAGGAAAGGGACCAAACAATATAATATCATGGTTGTCTGCGTAGATACATTCAAACATAAATGGATTTTCTAGACATCCCGTCATTAGGTGCAGCTTATAGATATGTTTTCAAGATCTAGCAGAAATTTAAGTAGAAGAGGCAAGAGTTTGGATCTGCAAACTCCTCACAGTCGAAGCACGGAAAAGCGGGCCCAACCCACAAAATAAGGGACGTAGCAAAGATGACCATGCTCAGGACAACTATTCCAAGACACAAAAAAATAAGGGTAATGAGAATTCGAAGAAGAACATGGGAAATTGGTTTGAATACCATAAAATCCCTCATCACAACATCGAAGAATGTTGCTCCAAGTAGTCACTGGTGGCCAAGTTGAAAGCTTCTGAGTCTGAGGAAGATTCTGAATCTGAATCAAATCCATGAGGAGGGAAGTGGATTATCGATGTTGAACCCATTTCCACTGTCACTACCACCAAAGTATAGCCAAGAAAACTAGAAGAACTAGAGGAAGGGGAAGGCCTCTTTCAGTCACAAATGTGGGTAAAAGGGGCTCCGCTCCGCTTCATTTCATTGTTGATAGCGGTAGTCAGAAGAACCTGATATCAACAAAGGTCATCAAGCGGCTAGACCTTCTGATGAAACCACACCCGCAACCCTACACCATCGGCTGGCTTCGCAAAGGTAGGTATATTTGCATCAACCAACAGTGTTCTTTTCCCTACGATTTCAATCCCATAAAAGACAATGTATTGTGTGATATTGATCCCCTTGAATTTTGTGATGTTTTTTTATGAAAACCATATTTGTGGAAGCGACATGTTGTGTATGACTCTAAATCCCTTAGTGTTATTATTACTTTGGGTAGACAATTGTACATGATACCAGAGGTAGCGTTGTGTACTGTTATTTCTTTAATCTCTCCCAAGCAATGAAGTAAGGTCATTTCACAGACCGGGAAGTTCGTCTTCTTTGTGATCATTTCTCACAGTATGCAAAAGTTCGTTGCCACATCCGTGGCTTCTAAATAGAGCCTCTCTTTGCAGTAGAAGCAAGTGGACGGGAATGTGGAAGAGTACAAAGACATCTTCTCCTCACCCACCGAGGTACCGATGCACTGCCAAGTCAAGCATCCAATTTTTCTAACCCCTATTCACCTCTACCTAATGGACCAGTCTATCATCGATCATTGATGGAAAATGAAGAAATCAAGTGTCAGATCCAAGAAATTCTTCAAAAGGGGCACACCATACCCTGCTCCTACCCTTGCAGAATCCCAATTGTACTGGTGCAAAAGAAAGACGGGAACCTATACAATGGCTCTACATTGATTACATAGCATTAAACAAAATCTCATTCAGGAACCGGTACCCAATTCCCCGAATTGATGAACTTCTTGGCCAACTCAAGGGGGAAAATTTCTTCATCAAGATTGACCTAAAGTTTGGCTACCACTAGGTTCCTGTCAAACTGACTGATGTATGGAAGAAAAATTTCAAATCTAAAGAAGGTCTCATTGAATGGTTGGTCATGCCCTTTGTCTTAAAAAATGCACCAGCCACTTTCATGAGGTTGATGGATGATTTATTGAGACCCTTCACTAATTATTTTGTGGTGGTATATCTAGATGGCATCCTCATCTTCAACAGAACTTGGGAGGAGCACATGCAACATATCCAGTAGGTTTTAAGCACTTTGCGGTAGTGCAAGCTATATGCTAACTTATAAAAATTCTCCTTTGGTATGAACAAGGTCTAATACTTGGGATACATTGTTTATGAGTATGGGGTACATGTGGATCCAGCTAAGATCCAAGTCATCCATGATTGGACAGCCCTGACCACACTAACCGAGCTTCAGAGCTTCTTGGGATTTGCCAAATTTTACCAATGGTTCCTGTTGGGATTATCCCATATTTCATGGGCCCTCATCCAAGTGACCAAGGGAGGTAGCAGGGAAAAGTTCACATGGGGGAAGGCACAACAATGAGCATTTGATGATCTGAAGCATCGCTTGTGCTTAGCTCCAATACTCTCATTAATTGATTTGCAACAACCATTCGATATTGAGAATGATGCATCCGACTATGGTGTAGGTGCAATTCTCACTCAACACGGTAATCTAGTAGCATACCATAGTGAGAAAATCTCAGATACCATCCGGAAATACCCACCTATGATAAGGAAATTTATTACATTGTGCAAGCTTGTCGTCGATGGAAAAATTACATTATGGGAAAGGAGACAATCATCCACAATGATCACAAGCCTTTGTAGTTCAGACAGACACAAGGGAATTTGCAGAACGATCGCCATCAAAAGTGGTCCACATACCTGCAACAATTCCATCTCAACATCAAGTATAATACATGGAGAAAAAATTGCGTCCATGACTACCTCAGTCGACCTCCCATAGATGCACTCACCACCGTGATCCATTCCTGTGGGCATGAGACATTTGAGTGGGGCCAACTTTATTAGTGAGATCCCTACTTCACCACAACCTATCATCTCTTGGGTACATGAGTGAATTTCACTGATTTTCACATTCATGATGGACTATTATGCCATCTAGGCCATCTTTGTGTTCCAGCAAGTGAGCGTGAAAATATGATTTTGGAAGCTCACTACAATCTTATGGCAATACATTTTGGCATGGATAAAACTATGGTCATTCTATAGAAAACAAATTATTGGCCAAAACTTCAATAGGATGTCAGCAAGTATATCATATCTTGCACTACCTGTGATATTTCCAAGACAACTATTAAGAATAAAGGCTTATACACCCCTCTTCCTACTCTCGTGAGGCCTTGAGAATCCATATCGATGGATTACATGTCTAGTATTTCATTCACCAAGCAAAGTAATGATTATTTATTTGTGTTGGTTGATCATTTTTTGAAGATGTCCATTCTCACATCATGCAAGAAGAGCATCATAGTGGCATGTACTTCCAATCTCTTCTTTGAACGAGTGTGGGTCCATTTTGGGATACCACAGACCATCATCTCTAATCAGGAAAACAGAATCCTCAATACATTTTGGTCGAGTCTCTAGTCACCGTTGGAAACCAAGCTCACTAAATCCACTACCTTCCACTGTCAAACCGATGGCCAAACAAATATCGTCAATCAAATGATTGTGCACATCCTATGCATGTATAACTTTAAGAATCCACATACATGGGATGAGAGTCTTCCCTATGTTCAACATAGCTACAACAGGGCTCTCCATAGCTCCACCAACCATATCCCCTTTCTGGTGGGGTTGGGATTCCAACCATTGGGTCCCATTGATGTTGCACTACCTCTTACAACCACATAGACAGATTCTTCCCGTGTTCAATCTAAGGCCGACAAAGACACCATATTAATTTAGCACATCTACCAAGAGGTCCATGAGATTTTGTAGAAATCCAATGCTAAGTAAAAGCAATTCCATGATCAACACTAGGTACTGCACAAATTTTAGGTGGGACACAAGGTCTAGTTACATTTGCTAAAATAAAACCTTATAGGGCCCCATCAGAATCTCCTTCCTTGACTTGCACCCACTGTTAAATGTGGACCTCCTCCGACCATATTTTCCACCATTATTAGACACCTTGAAGATTTCATAACAATTGACACCAATAGATATCAACCCCAACTGCATGGAACTGACATCCACTGATTAGATAGTGGACACACAAGTCAAGGGCACTCGCCAGCAGAGGATCCATATTTATCAGGTTGTCAAGGAAGGGTAGCTCTTGCACCAAGGCAACTGGCTCACCCATAGCCAAATTCAACATAAATTTCCTCACCTAATGGGGGAAATCAACGCAATGGATACCATTTATTCCTAAGGGAGGAGGACTGATCCAGGTGGATATTGGTGGCCACCCACCTATTCCAACTAGCTCCTCTTGATAGCTTTTAGTTCATCATGTTCTTCTGTAATTCTTTGTAATTGTGGGTTCTACACTTCCAGTGATTTTTGAAGCCCTTTATAGCTTACAGGTATTGGTGGTTTCCCACCTAATCCAACTAGATTATTTTGGAAGTTTCCATGTCAGTATGTCTTTTCGTACTTTCAGGGCCATTTTGGGGCCCTAAACAATGTTTTTTTGGCTTGCTACAGTCAAATTGTAAATGAAGTCACAGTTTGATGACATAATGTGTAGTTATCTAAAATACCTTTCCAATGGGATATCACACACCTAAAATGGAGGTCCTATGCAAAATTTACGACCCCGACAAGTTGAGGTACCAACTTACCCATAGGGGCCCACATAACGTTTGGTGTTTCATCTCCTAGGGTTAGGATTTTAGATGTCTAGGGTTTTGGAATTCATGAGTAATGTTAAAAAGGCCTCTAGAGACTCATTGTAATCATTCTTCTCAAATGGATGTCTGTAGCATCCACGTCTCTTCTCAGAGATAGCTACCACCATTCGAGCAAGCTGTTTTCATTTTTGCAGTATTACAACTTCATCCTATTTTATTTATTCAATAAAATTTATTGTTCACTAGATAATTGTTGTTGTTCTCTGTATCTCTGTTTTATTGTATTCAGTATCTTATTCATTTCGTTCCTCTCATAAATCTGGATCAAAATGATTTTGACTGGGCTGGTGACAATATTGATCACAAGTTTACATCTAGTTACTCACTCAGTCTGGGTTCCAGGCCCATCTATTGGTCGAACAAGAAGAATGATTCTATTGCTCTATATTTATCCAAGGAAAAGTACAGAGGGGTATTTAACATAACCATTCAGGCTATGAGGCTACAACATTTTCTCAGTGAGTTGGGAATTCAGTTTCACTAACCGATCGTCATCTGGTGTGACAACGAGAGCACTTTGAAGTTTTGCATAGATTTCATTGAGAGGCAGTGGATGAAGCACATCGATATCCACATGCACTACATCTGAGACTTAGTACATGAGGGGATCATCGACCTACAATTCTGTTCTTCAATAGAACAGACTGCATACATATTCACCAAGGCCTTCACTGAGAAGAAGTTCCATCCTTTGTGCAGTCATCTTGGAGTGAAGGACACAATTTCCTAGAAGGGGGGTTTTTCCCATGAGTTTTTCCCTCTTTCCTTGTTTATTTCAGTGTTTTTTTTTTTTTTCAGGTACCTAACATGGCCTTGTTGCCAGGACCCATTATTTTATTTTCACCATATTGATGTTCAGGGGGGGGTGTTGGAGATACTTCACACACACCTAGGATTTATTTTTCCTAAGGTTTTCCTTATGTCTATTAGTCATTATCCAGTCTCCTATATTTTATGTAGAATATTCCCTTTCCTACATTCTACGAGAATATTCTCTTCAGTTCACACTTTAGTTGGATTAGTTGAGTGGAGTCTTGATGCCACATTGGTTCCATCACCATGCAACATTGGGATCATCACTACTAATGCACATTGTCCCTGGGATTAACACCATAGTGGCACATTACTGATGCTTTCAGTCAATTAACTAAGGACTAAGAGGCTAGTTGACTTAGACTAGGTGGAAGTTAACTCCCGTAACTGTCGGTGTGTGTCCATATCACTCTATACCACCACTATGGTGAATTGTCTTATCTTCTGGTGCACATTAGTTAAGTTATATAGAGTATATGATGCGTAAATTATCATTCATTCATTCAGTTAATACAATTATTTCATTCTTTCTCTCTCTCATTTCCGTCTTCTCTCATTTTTATGCAAACTATGTATGTCCTTTGTTCGCTAGATCTTATCTATGCAGGTTGATCCACATTTACAATTTATAATAATTTGGCCAGGTGAACAGGTGTCTCTTCAAGTAGGTTTGACTTGTCCTTTTCTGCATGTAATACTTCAATATTACTTATTTTGTTGATTTGACTTGTCTTCCAGGGTTTTCACACATTTGTTTAGGGTTTCTCTTCCTTCTGGAATATTATATTCTAGTCAAAGGTTACATATGGAGGTTGATACCTCTCGCAACTACCATAATATCAACACTATTTATGGTAGTAGAAGACTGCGATGAAGAAGGCATCGAAGAAGAATATGAAGAGGCAAAATTTGACTACAAAGAAGAATTATTGAGTGTCGTAGAAGTTATAAAAAGGGAAAAGAAGAAAAACAAGTCACTATAAGTAGAACTAAAAAGAAAAGAGGAAACTCAAAATTCCAACTCTAAAGAACTAGAGCAGATGATCACTAAATTAAAAATTCAAGTTGAATAAGACAAAATAATTGAAGAAGCACTCAAATAATGGTTGGAATAAAAACATAGGATCATTGGTGTTTGGAAGCAGAGATTGTCACATTGAGAAAATACTTTCAAGAGAAAAACATGCAGAACAACTCCAAAGTTTTGGACAAGATTATTAGTAGTCAGAGGCCAAATAAACACAAGTCTGGACTTGGATACAACTAGAAAAAAAAGGGATCCATTTCTAAAATGACAGATCAACAAACACAACCAAGAAGTTATGCAGAGAAAGTCAAAGGAGACAAGAATTTTTACAAGGAAGATCATAGAGACACTCCTCCAGCCAGAAGATTTAGATTTCAGAATCATCGATAGTCAGAAACAAGAAGGCCTCAAGAAGAAGAAGGATTCAGAAGAGAAACTCTTTTGAGAATATCTTCAACTCCCTGGTATCAAACTATCTTCTTTGGTTTATGTTATTCATGTAACAATTTTGGACATAAGGTTTTAAATTGCATAGAAAATAGCAGAAAAATAAAAAACTATGAAATTGATGCACACAATGGCTATCCAAGAAGGCCTAGTGAAATGTAGAGAAGAAGATACAACAAGTTTGAATCTTTGAGCACTGAAGTTGAATGCTACAAGTGAAACAACTTTGGACACATGGAAAAATATTGTAGAATGAAAGTCTCTCTAAGAGAAACAAAATAGAATAACAAAAGTCACAGACATGAACCTCAAAAAGTATGGATGGGAAAGAAAAATCAGTTCAACAATGAAGAATGCACCCTTTATCTACAAGCTAAACACAAGAAACATGGTTGGTATGTTGATAGTGGCTTCTCAAACCACATGACATGTGATGAGGACATGTTTCTAACCTTGATAAAGGAAAGATATGGATCAATCTCCTTTGGAAATGATGACTCATCTAGAATCATTAGAAGAGGCACAATCAAAATTGGAAATAAGGATACTGAGGCATAGAATTTTCTACTAGTGGAAGATATGAAACACAATATTTTGAGTGTAAGCCAAATGTGTGACCAAGGTCACAAACTTGGGTTTAATTCACATAAGTGTGAGATAATAAAAATAGGTTTAGGCAGAGTGATAGCAACAGTTGTAAGAACTTCAAGCAACATATATGTATTAAGTTAAATTAGAAATGAAAAGTGTTTTCTAGGAAAGGAAGATGAATTTTGGCTATGGCACAGAAGAATGGGTCACATAAACTTTTATAACCTTGTAAAAGTAAAAAAAAAGGAAGCAATCAGAGAAATTCCCCAGATCACGAAGCCAACCAACACATTTGGCAAGCATTGTCAACAAGGAAAAAAAACAAATATCAAGTTCAAATCAAAGGAGTATTCCACAACAAGACCACTAGAAATTGTGCATATTATTCTAGTTGGACCAACTAGAACAAAGGGTTTAAAAGGTGAAAAGTATTTTATGCTATTAGTTGATGACTATACAAGAATGACTATAGTTTTTTTTCTCAGGAAGAATTCAAAGGAATTTGATAACTTCAAAATATATAAGGAGATGGTTGAAAATGAAAAATATTTTAAAATCAAATGTTTGATATCGGACAATGGAGGAGATTTTACTTCTGCAAGATACCAGATATAATAAATATGCAGAACAGAAATAAAATGCTAGAAATGGCAGAATAACAATAATATATCCAGCATAATCTCCATAATAACATAGAAATGATATAAGAACAACAACATAAATAACACTTTGATTCAGAAAGCAATGTTCACAGGCCTCTTCGAGGGGGCAACCTCCAATCGAGAAACACTCTATTACAATAATATCCAAGCTAGGGTTTTCATACCCTCAACCCTTATTTATACTAAATATGTCTATCAAGAGAAGCATCTAGAGGAAGATCCTTCTAAAAGCCGAAGCTTCTATTAGGTCTTCTTACATCTTCCTTATTGTATTTTATTGAAAGGCCTTATTAATATTGACCTTTATTACATCTGAATATATTGATCTACCTATGTGTGGGTTAGGACCCTAACATGTCCGCCCCCTTACAAACAACCTTGTCCTCAAGGCTTGAGATGTGGAAACTGCTGCAGAATGGTAGCTGGTTCCCAAGTGGCATCTACTGGAGTCATATCTTTCCACTGGACTAGCACTTCCTTGATGGTTCTCTGATGCAGGAAATGCTCACGCTGGTCAAAAACTGCTTCTGGTTGTAGCCAAATGGATCCTTCTTCAGCTAACTTGGGAAGGTTGGTTTGAATTTGGCACCTAGTTCCAATCACCTTCTTTAAGCATGAAACATGAAAAATTGGATGTAGCTTTGAATGATTGGGCAGAGCTAACTGATATGCGACTTGTCCCACATGCTTGAGAACTGTATAAGGACCATAAAATTTGGGCGCTAGCTTCTGACAATGCTCGGCCTTGA
>ML783438.1:932363-944234 GCA_009831015.1 Picea engelmannii | reverse complement strand
ACCGAGGACATCTCCCCTGGGCCTAACCTCCCTAAATAGAAAGAACCTCCCCATTGTGGTGACATTGGGTGGGGAAGGTTCCCGTTTCGCCAGTTTGACCTATTATCCACTAGCCTCTCTCCCGTCTACAAACTATGCGATAACATTTTTGCATCGTTGCCGGGGAACACTGAGTCAATTCTCCTGAGACGACACTTTTCGGTAAGCCTTGCCTCTAGATGCCTTATCTTACAAGCTTACCCGGCGACTCCACTAGGGTGTTTTCCCTTATCTTTTGATAGTTTCAAGAAAATTATCTGGCGACTCCGTTGATGACGAAGCCAACGATGACTTCACAATGGGATCTCGGGAACTACAAGCCTTTAGACATGAGAAAAATCCCGAGATACCCACGACAAATACCCCCGATAGAAGAAAGATGGCTCCCTAAATTCACTGGTAGTGATGGGGAAAGAGCTGACTTTCACGTGAATAATTTTTATTCTTATTTTAGACTCCATCCTGTCGATGATGATGCCGAAGATGTAGTGATGAAAATTTTTCCCACCACTCTTCACGGGAATGCTAAGAGATGGTATGATGATCTTCCCGATGCTAGCATCACCTCCATGAACCAGCTAGAAGAAGTCTTTCTCAAAGAATGGGGCATAAGATTGGGAGATATCTCAGTACTGCTAAAAATATTCGAGCATATAAAACAAGCTGAGAATGAAACCCTATTTGAATTCCAGAGTAGGTTTGAGGGCAGTCTATGTCAGATTCCTAGAAGCCATCGTCCTGAAGACAAGTATATTGTCTATCTCTATACCCATGCGATCTTGGCACACCTAGGCTTGCCCCTCAGTAAAAGGGGCCCAAGGACGCTCGATGAAGCTTACGACATGTCTACAAGAATTGAACGAAACATCTCCTTATCCGGGATAAAAGACCTCTTCACCTCAGGTACTCTTAGTATGGAAAGTTTTTTTCCCATGAAAACTTCGTTGATGATTTCCAGGAAGAAGGGGAACAAACCATCATTCAATAAGGGATTGCTGAAGACATGGCTGAGGACATGGAACCCAAGCAAAATGATGAAGTATCAACCTATGCCCCTCCCTCTGATGAAGCAATCCAAGAGCCTGTTTCTCCTGCACGACAAAAGGATGATGAGGTTAGTTGCTTTCCTTTTCAGGATTCCAAGGACACCTTGTTCCATGATTCAGAAAATGAAGGAGAAATGGAAGCCTTGAACAAAATGAATATTCGTTGTTGTACAATCAAAGACAAAGAAGAAGTCCATGAGGATGAAGAAATAACACATGCTGAAAACACCAAAGTCCTCAAAGCTCCTGCACAAGAAGAAACAATAAGTTGCCTTCCTCCCCAAGATTTTGATGCTTCTCTACTTTATGATGGGGGAGATAAGGAGGAAATAAATGTGTCCTTGAATTTTTCAAAACCCGCATGTTATGACACAGATAGTGACATAGTTGATAACATTGATGAGTTCATACGTGTTGGGAGACGTAGGTGGGATATAGTTGATTATGACATGGATCCCATCTATGACATTGAGAGTCATTTCCAAGTGTTGCCTTTAGAATTGTCATAGCAGATTACTCTTGATCAGTGGCAACAAGGAAATGAGATTTTTACCCATATTCTTCAAACACCCAAGGATGGCCTAGTACCTTGTTTTCATGATGATTTTCAGTCTTACCTTGAGGGTTTTGATGAGTACCCCTCTGAGCACTTGGATTCTCTCCATGAAGATGATTATCAACCCCCGCTAGGCTCAGGCCTTGATAAAAGTAAGGACCTTCTTGGCTTAAAGGAGGATCCTTGTGACGACTTTCCCCAACCACCTCCGATTACTTCACCTTGTTATGTTTCTAGAGGTGTGGTTGGGAAGTATGTTTTTGATTTTGAGTTTCCTCTGGGGCAAACCCTAGAGTCCAAGGGTTGGTTAAATATTACAAGCTTAAGTTTATCATATCAGTTTTTCAACTTTCCCTTGAGAATTTTCCAGTCGTCTGATACATCCTTGTCAATCCCTTCCCAGGCTTCAAAGTGTGAGAACGTCCTAGGTAGCCAGTGTGCAGACCTTTTGAGTCAGTGTTCTGAACCTTGGGCTTTTCATGACCCTTTCTGGAGGTGGATTGAATGCTTTCCTCAGAGATGGACTTGGCAAGATTTTATCCTTCCCACCCGCCTCCATGAGTTAGACTTTATGATTTCCGATGATATGATATATGCCCTAACCCATGCCATTTTTGTGCTTGATTTGTCACTGTTCTGGTTTATGATGAAGCACAAAGGCAGGTATTGTGGGACATTGTTGGATTGGCTTCAATGGTTGTTTGACTACACCCAACATCCAACCAACAGGTAAGTACAGGTAAGAAGTTTTCTTTCACATTCTTACATATTGATTGCTTTATTTTAGTATATATCTATATGTATGTTGAGGTCGCATTACAGCCCCATTTTTGTTACTGATGCCCCTATCGAGATTGAGCAGGTCTGCAGGTTATGCTAGAGATGTTGAGGTTCTCATGTGCTCTACGGTGAGCACATGTCCTCGAGTTGGAGCCAGATGTTATCCCCGCTTTTTAGGGATAACTAGGAGATCATGTCTTGAGGCCCACAGGTCCTAGAGATGGAATACCGAGAGCAGGATTGACCTGAGCATGGCCCTAGAGGGCCCATCCTTTTCTTCTTCCATCAGCTTTGTCTTGTCAGCAGCAGCATCATCCATCACCATCGGCTTGGTCCTGTATCAGAAGAGGTTCTTACTCCATGAGGTAATTGGTCTAGGTATAATGGTATGTCACCTTTGATCATTGAAACCTTTAAATATATGCATCTGATTCCTTTTATCTCTAACAACTGCTTGGATCTTACATCAACCTACATGACCATGCTTGGGGAAATTGACTGGGTGCCCTAGCAAGCCTGTGCCCATAGGTCTTGGTTTGCCACTGGGGGGATTTCTGAAAAGCCATCGTCCGCTCCCATCATAGCACCACTGTTTCATCTTATCACCCACTCATCTGTCCCATTCCCCTTGTCCGGGCACTGGGTTGACCTATTTGTGGGATTGCACCTTATCTCGTGGGAAGAAGGGGCTAAAGGCCCAGAAGGTAAAAGCAGCTGGTAAAAGACAAAAGCCTAAAAATGAAACCTCGAGATGCTTTGACCAGGGATCCCCGAGAAGGCAATAAAAGGCCTCTCAGCAAGAAACAAGAGGGACCCAGAAAATAACAAACAAGACCTAGTCAGAGGATAGGGGGTCTCATCACGAGCCAGCCTACTAGGTTCACGGGTACCTAACAATATGACATTGCCACCATCTGGTTACCATGCCAGGGTAGTTACCTTTGGTTGCATGGCCAAGGGAAAGGGGGTCTCATCACGAGCCATCCTTCTCATCTCTGTGAAAGTACTTGTGGGTAACAATGCCAGCTCTGGTCACCATGCCAAGGCAGTGTGCTCTGGTTAGCTCTTGAAAAAAAAGAAAAAGAAGAAGAAAAAACAAATAAAAGAATAAAGCTAAAAAAGAATAAAGGCAAGAACAGGCTTGGAAAAAAATGCATCCATGACAGGTACAACTTGCCTTCTACAAAGGCACCCACATATAACATTATGCATCCTTGGCTCTCACTGCACCCACATGTCTGGACATCCCCTAGCCGCATCACCTCACTTACATGGCTTGGATGAAATCCTCCTGGAAACTTTCCTTTTCTTGTGGATACTAGCCCAATAGGACGTCTTGTTTTTTTCTCCAATCTTGTATAGCAGGTTTTTGTAATGTCTTTGAGCTACTGACTGATATATTAGGGGTTTTATGCATATGTTTAATAATATTGATGATGAAATGTGATTGACATTGATATGATCCCTGTGACTGATGAGCCCATGGAGGGCGTAGCTTTTGATGTGCAGGACCATGCCCAACGGACAGGTACCATTTGGACCGATACACATGGGGAGATGATCAGTTCGGACCTCCATGGGGCTGAAGAGCCCACCAGATGGATGCTGAGACCCCATCCAGGGGCAGAGACAGGACGATGGTTGATCAGGGTTTTGCACCGGAGAAGAAGAGGACGTTCCATCAGAGGCACTTTGGCAAAGCCCGGCCTAGGGGGATTGACCCACTTCCAGTGAAACGTTTGCCCTAGATGGCCCAGGACGTCACCTATGGGCTCATGACGTCATCTTGAGCGTGTGGCAGTTTGACAGGGAAGTTGGCACATGTGGCATGATGGAGAGGCCCAAAGAGGGCTAACGTTTTGCTCTCTATTGCTACATTTTCCCTAAAAGGGGGCTAACGTCTCCCTTAGAAGGGGTGACATCTCACCTTTTTCTCAATTAGGGTTTTAAAATGAACATTTAATGTAAAACAATATTGTTTTGGTATTTTGGCCTTGTCGGCCTTTTTATGACCTAAAAGTTAAATTAAGTCATTGATACAGTAGATATTGAGGGGTTTCACTCTCATTTTAAGGAGAAATCATCACTCACTCATTAGTGAGGTCTTATTTTAGTGCCCTATTGGGGTTTTTGGCTAAACTAAGTGATGCGCACTTGTTGAAGGGAAATATTTTTTGGCATTTATGGTGTTTCTCTTTAAGGAAGGTGTTACAACTAGGGTTTGCATGGTTATTTCTTCATGATTTGTAAGTATTTTTCTGCAAAACTTCTTGATTGAATGGTTGTAGTTTGATTTCTTGCCTCTATTTATAAATATTGCTGAATCAAAACCCTAGGGGACAAACACACAAGTAGGTCGTTGTCTCATGTCCCCTGATAGAGAAGCCTTAAGCCATTGAAGAGGAAAAAGAGAGCCTAGCCATAACTACACTCCTTTTTCTTTCTTCCTTATGCTAGCCGTACCCTTTTGAGCCAAGAAAAGTGAGACGTCCCTGGCCTAGGCTTACTACACCAGGGCCATACTGTTCTAGGGTTTGCTGATAGGCCTTGCTCTAGCAACACCTCCCTCAGCAAAACTTCCTGTCTTGGTCTTTTTTTTCCTGTTTTTGGGCTAGCCGTTTGCCGGGAAGGAGGAGAGAGCACGAGGCCTTGCTTTTGCAACACCGGAGTGAGCCTCTCTCCCCTAGGGTTCTGCTTTTAAGGCCCTGCTCTAGCAACACCTTGAAACTTTTCTCTCCAAGTCCTTTGAAATCTCTTTCCCTTCAACTCTTGAGTCCATCATTTATTGACTCCTTTAACCCTAAGGCATTGATCTCCAGCCTCCAGCGTTGAAGTGAAATCAAATCCAAACACTCTCAAACTTCTTTTAAAACTGAAACCCTAACTACACTAACCCTAGAATGCTGACGTCACCCTTGGTTATTCCATCTTGATGCAACAACGTTTCATTTTATAAGCAATTGAATGGTAGTTAAGAGCATTTATTGGATTGAGTGTTGATTTGTTACATCGAATGCTATATCGTTCCAGTATTTATTGACAAGTAACATATTTATCATTGCCATTTTGCAAACATTGATTTCATCAATATTTACTGTCAAATTGCTTGCATTAAATATCAGATAGTCACTTACATATGAAGTACTAACCCCATTGAATATAGTTTGCATATATCTTTCTTGCTGTTGTCTTGTTCCAGGTAGGTACATATTCTTTGGGGGTTACTTCTAATTGGCCTTTGGTCGGACTATATTTTTGGGTGGTGATCTGTGAAGGGGGAACTATCTTACTTCTTTTGAACCTTTGCCTCTTCAAAGCCACAGGTCATCGGGGACGTCTCCCTTGGGCCTAACCTCCATAAATAGAAAGCACCTCCCCATTGTGGTGACATTGGGTGGGGAAGGTTCCCGTTTTGCCAGTTTGACCTACTATCCGCTAGCCTCTCTCCCGTCTAAAAACTGTGCGATAACATGGCCAACAGTGAAATAAGAGACCTTTTACCTGAAGTAGAGAAGATGTCCCAGCATAGGACTTCCTTACTCTCAGCCAGGGATGTGGAAAGAAAGACGTTTAACATAGCAGTGGCTGATGATGATAAGGTGTCTAAGTTCAAAATGCACTATGAAAATATTGGTGCCCTTGACAAAGTAAATTTTCACAAGAATGTCAGTGACATGCTATATTCGGATTATCTGAGCTTAGGTCTGAGGGTTGCAAGATTGACAACACATGCACTTAGACTAGATGGACAATTGAAACAGGAAAAGGCATCCAGCAAAGCCTGGATGACACAGGTCAAAAGGTTAGAATTTGAAGGCCCCCAAGGGGTGAAGGCTTCTCTAGATGAGAAAGATAAGATGATTCAAAGCCTAAAGAAAAAGCTGAAGATGTCCCCTACAGATCATCCACGGACAACATAACTAATTGCCTTGGAACATGAGAAGGAAACATTCAGACAAGAAGCACTCGATTGCAAAGCTAAAGTGTTGCAGTTAGAAAGAGAAAAAAAGAATTGGTCACAAGCACAGGTAGTGACATCAGATATGGCTGTCATTGTACCTGCAAATACAGAGGCTGGATCAAGCACTGAGGGGTTGGTTCAAGCTATGTCCCAGGTAAGCTTAAAAACAGGGGAGATCAAGGGCCTCCAAGAAGTCATAGAAAAGTTGAAACAAGAGATGAAAGTGAAAGATGAGAAGATGGCTCGGCTTCACAGAGATAATCAAGATTTGCAGGAGAGAGTGAGCAAGCTGAAAACAAGGTTAAAGGGAAAAACACTATTACAGGGAGCTAAACATGTAATATGGGATGCTATTGCTGCAGAGGCCGCTAAATTCAGGCCTTATCTGAATTTTATAAATGACAAAGACAACATGGCTACTACGGCTCAGAGCAGTTATACTGTTGTCAATGAAGTATTAGCCAAGAAACCCTTAGAATGGGCCCAAAATGGTATTGACTTGCTAAATTCTGTGCCAACTGTTGATCTTCAAACTATTGGGGTAAAGGATAGGACTGTGTTGATCATTTGGGCCAGAAGGATCATCGCCAAGCATAACCTGCTTAGATCGGTCCAAAACAAGGCTATGCAAATGGAGTACAACATACAAGAGTTTAAGGACGCATTTGAACAATTGTTCATCAAAGGCCTCCCATAATTTTGGGATGGCAAGGGTTCATTATAAAATCAAGAAGACTACAATTCTCTCCTCATTTAGTGTAGAATGGACCATTCTAAATTTGAAGCTATGGAAGAAAGTCTGAAAGGCCCAAGTCTGGTAGAGTATTTGGCTACAGACTTTGAAATTTTGAATAAGTTCAAAACAGTGAAGGTTGGCCTGCCGACTATGTGCTACGCCACGTGCATTGACTTGGAGATTTTGATTAAAGAGAAGATGGATTACGAAATTCCCTCTGATTCACAATGGAAGGAAATTGTGCGACTGGGTAAGACGAAGTGCAGTATCCTCGGGGCTAGTAAGTGATCTCTAGGTGTCACCAAATTTGTAGATTCGGCATAAGATCAGAGCGAGACAGATGGCGTGGAGGAAGTCGAACAATCAAAGAAATTGTCCATAATTTTGAAGCGTTTTTTGTTAATCATTGTAAATCGTTTTGTATACTGAAACTGTCAATCGAAATTGTTTCAGAAGCTGAAACGCTTCAGTTTCAACCTTTGTAATCGAATTGTATAAATACTGGGATACTTGAATGAATTAATGTTGGAAAAAGTGCAAGAGCACCCTTTTGGTTGTTTCAAAATCTATTGTAATTTTCTGAAGCTGAATTGAATGTATATGCAAAAGCTTTTGAAGTCTCTATGAAAAGATTCTAATTGGTGGTGATATGAGTTTTGTCTTCTTTCATCGTATGTATTTCCTGTGATCCTTTATTCCATTTACATTCTCTTCTGTTTAAATTGGATAGTTAAAAGCCCATAATTCATCCTGTGATGCTCTTGGTTTAAGCAATTTAAACTGTGTGATTGTCTTCTTAATTAATTCAAAATTCATTTCAGTAATGCTCTGATGCAGTTATTTGTTTTCTTTATCTTCCTACACTCTATTTAATTTCAAGAATAACTCAAACTCATCGCCTGGTTTAGCCTTTATCCTCTGGAGAGTTCTACCAACCGAGCATTGCTTTCGTTCACTTTCAGAATTTTGACTCCATAGCCCTTAGTGTTCCTCCCCTTCCCTGCCAACAACTTTATTAAAGACCCCCAAAACAAATCAAATCTAGCCATCGATTGTCAAAGAAATATCAAGTGACACGAGAGAGCCCTCTCTGAGTTGAACAGACTAGTGCTTCAACTCTAAAGTAGGTTGAAACAATTACCTCTGTCGTTTGTCTATGCAGCCGGACAAAATTTACAGAGTGCTAACACCATGACAGACCGAAGTACATTGAGATCAAGCATTATATTCTCCGTGATAAAGTCCAGAAGAGAGAAGTGGTTCTCCAGTATATCTCCTCCAACGAGCAAAATAGTAGATATTTTGATAAAGCCTTTGTCTAAGATGAAAAGTTTGTGTACTTAAGAAACAAGCTGGGGCTCGTGGACATGGATTCCTTATTAAAAAAGGAAGAGATTACTTCCACATTGGGAGGGAGCATTGATATGTTATTGATTTATGGACAATCATTTTTCAGTTTGAAAAATGGTCCAAGATGAGCAGTTCCTTTCTAGTTCGGAAAGTGGTTTGATATTTCTGACGGACATGCATTTTCCAGTTCAGAAAATGGTCCAGATCGAACAGTCATTTTCGTAATGAAAATGGTTTGATAGATTGTTGATGTATCAAAGACAGTGATTCCCCTTGTGGCCAGTGTGGGGGAATGGTCTAGGAAAGTCATTCTTCTTGGCAGTCACTCTGAGCAGTGGTCAAGTAGAATGGTTCGCCTCGCCGGGCAGTCATTCTTTCGAAGTTCACAGTTGTGAGCAGTTTCGAAGAATGGTTCGTTTTGGAGGTTGGTGCAGGACAGTCATTTCCATTAGGAAATGGTTCAGACAATCATTCTCTAGGGCAGACTCATTCTCTCCAGGTTGCATTATGATTAGTGTTGGAGGAATGGCCCAGTTAGGTGAATGGTCTAGGTTCAGCAATCAGGGACAGGCATTCCCTAGGGCAGACTCATTCTCTCTAGGTTGCACTATGATTACTGTCGGAGGAATGGCCCAGTTAGGTGAATGGTCCAAGCTCAGAAATCAGGGACAATCATTCTTCTGTACTTGAGAATAATAGTCCAGATAGCCCATGGATGATGTTTTACTTTCTGAGGGCAGATGCTCTTCCAGATCTCATAGATGTGAGTGGAAGAATGGCCCAGATGACATAGTTTATATCATGATATTGTTTTATGTAGGTTGATATCAGATGATATGATTGTTGTGGAGAGTATATGTCTTTGGATAGTAGATGTATGCTACTGTGGTGGATGTGTTCCACTGGTTGTGACTATGCATCACTAATTAAGTAGTCGTGTGCTACTTGGTGTGGTTGTGTACCACTGGATAGTAGTTGTGTACTACTATGGATCGACACGGTTATGTTCTATTGAATGGCATTGTTCTGATTGCCATGAAGACTAGTAGTAGTGTTGGAAATGATTATCAGCTAGATGGATAGTCAGTGTGGGTGGACATACATTCTCCAGGGGGAAAATGGTCCAGGACATTTTTTCTTCTAGGA
Source organism: Picea engelmannii (assembly GCA_009831015.1). Classification (NCBI taxonomy): domain Eukaryota; kingdom Viridiplantae; phylum Streptophyta; class Pinopsida; order Pinales; family Pinaceae; genus Picea; species Picea engelmannii. The sequence continues at coordinate 934,620 of ML783438.1, read as the reverse complement.
CGTATGTCTGGATTAGAAGAATAGTCCTTGTGGCCCATGGCATGGCTTCCAACATTTGTTGGAATAATTATTGTTCTAGGACATATGTCCGGATTAGAAGAATGGTTCTTGTACCACTCTGTGGAGTGAGTGACTTATTCAGCATCATGCCTGATTACTCAGATGGAGTATGGATTCTAGAGATGATGCTATCAGATGATACTGAAAGTGATGATGGTGCTCGTGATTTAATTATGAGATAGCCTGTGTGGCTATGATGATGCTACCAGTTGAATGATATGTTTGTGCTCAATACCATTGCTTTCAATACCTCCCGAGCTAGGAGGGAGTGTTGATATTTTTGGTAGCTGCGGGAGGTATTAACCTCCACGTGTAACCTTGACAAGACTAGAATATTCTGGGAAGCAAGAGAAACCATAAAAGCATTGGACATAACCCTAGAAGACAAGTCGACTAAAGAAAATATTTAATATTGAGTTTTTAGCCTCCAGAAAGAAAAGTCGTCCCAAACAACTAAGGAAGAGCAGTATAAATACAGGATGCCAGAGCTCATTTGGACACACACAGCTCGCAACTGCAGAAATTTAGTAAGTGCGCAAGTCTAGAGAGTAGTTGTCGTTGCAGCTACTGCAACTAGTATTTTCGGCTTTAGACTTGGACTTTCTCTTGGTTATGGTTTGGATTTTTTGCTTGGTACGTGTTGTCGCCTTATACACACCTGGGAGATGTGGAAGAAATCTTCAATCCATTCGGTGTGTCCTTGGGGGCAAGTGGGAGTTAAGGTGCTGTCACCTAATCCTCAACTCCTCTGTCTAGGCCAACTCCTAGCGAAGCCAAGCGGGGTAGTCCCTAACAAATATACTAAGGCTTGAACTAAGCTAAGTACAAGAAGTTAAATCTAGGAGTTTATTATTTTTTCAACAATCAATCATAAATTGGAAAATACACAAATCAACTATTCATCCACGATACACATATAAAGCATGTACTTGCATAAAATGATACTTAGACACAGTTGTTAGATGCAAGTAGAATAAAATTGCTTCAAATAAATAACATAAATGTAAAATGAAGCATATGGCTTTGTTGAGTGTAAATATGAGACCGGTGCCTTAAAGGGAATCGTGGGCAATGTAGTTCGTGTGTTTTATTAGGGTAAATTGATGTTGAGTTAATGAGATTGTTTGGGCCTCCTTATATATCATTCACCAATCTAAAACTTGTTGACTGGGTGTGCCGCAGGTCCAACGAGGCGAGTTACCCCTTGACTTGACACACTCCACCCAAGGTAGAGGTCTTAGACAAATGATACCACTTAAAGATTGTCCTAATTAATCTATCACCATTGACCAACTCAGCGTGTATGAACTTACTCGCAGCAGATCGAGACTAACTCGCAACTGGAAGGGTCAGGAATCGCACTGAGCGCTAAGGGGAAATGTTTATTTTAAACTGGAAATAAAATACCGAAATTGAAATGTTATGCTAATTACTAAGCCTCTTGCGAGGGGCTGAGGGGATGTTTTATTTAACAACTTTGAAATTGCAAACTGAAATCAAACTAAACTAGCAATTAAACTTTACTTGTTTTGCAAAAGGAAAATCTAAGTTGTTGTTTGATTTTAATTTTAGAGTTTATATGAGATTGTAGTGTTTTGTGATGAATTGAAATATTACTTTTAGCTTATCCTTAATTATGAAAATTGAATCTAAGCTAAAATTGCAAATTTGAGACAAACACCAAAAACATCGTTCCCCCATGGGGTATGAAGAGTGAGAGCTTGTAGCCACACTGATTTTATTAATGGAATTGCACAACTCTTTATGAGAGTGACTTGTGACCATTCATTAGGGGGGGGTCACAAGTATTTACAACGTTTTACAAATGTTTATTGAAGAAAAGGGGTGCCCCCGAGGGTCCTGAATGCTCCTAATCCGCCCAAAACGGATAGAATTTCCTCTTATCTGTTCGCAAACCTGCACAAAACAGCAAGCAAACAAAGACAGAAGATGCCCAAAAACACTTTGGAAGTGTCTTTGATTATTAGTAGGAAAACCCCAAAATTGACTAAGTAAACTAGCATAAAATGAATAAAAATGAACTAAGAAGAGAAAGCTAAAGAGCTTGTCTCCTTAGGGTCTTTTTCTTCTATTTTAAAACAACAATATAAAGGCACTCTAATTGCCGAATATGAAATTAAAAGATCTTTGAAACAACTCAACTTTCAACCTTTAAAAATTTAGAAGTAAATCACTT
>ML783438.1:762515-780960 GCA_009831015.1 Picea engelmannii | reverse complement strand
GCAGGTAAGTAGGTAGGCATTTGCATTCATTGTATATACCATCTGCATTTCATGCTAGAGTAGTTGTGTTTCCATTTGTATATATGCTTGCTTACTTTCATTTTTTGTACCATATATGAGCCAGGGGTGATATCACCACCCCAAATGATTACTAATAATTTTTTGTTGAGATCAAGTAGGTCACAGGTCATGCCAGAGATGTTGAGGTTCTCATGTGTTGTACGGTGAGCACATGTCCCCGAGTTGGAGCCAGATGTTATCCCCTAGCCTAGGGATAACTAAGGAGATTATGTCTCGAGGCCCACAGGTCCTAGGCATGGAATACCGAGAGCCATATTGACTTGAGCCTAGCCCTGGAGGGCCCATCCTTCTTCTTCAACGCCTCCATCTTGTCAGCAGCAACAACATCCATCCCATCGGCCTGGTCCTTCAACAACAGTGGGTCTTGGTCTATGAGGTAATGAGTCCGGGTATCATGGTATGTGTTACTCTGATTCTCAAAACATTTGAATATGTGCATTTAATTATTTTTACTACTGACGTGTGCTTGGACCTTATTCCTTTCCACTTGTCCACACCTGGGGGAAATGACAGGATGTCCAAGCAAGTTGGTTCCCATAGGGTTTGAGTTGCCACTGGGTGGGTTGATAAAAGGTTATCGTCCATTCCCATCATACTTATCACTTTTCATCTTTTTCCCTCTCATCCATCCCCTACATTGTTTCGGGCATTGGGTTTGCCAAGCTAGCAAAGGGTTGTACCTTACCTTGTGGGAAGAAAGGCCTAAAGGCCCAGAGGGTAAAAGTAGCTGGCAAAAGGTAAAAGCCAAAAGAACAAAACCTTCAGATGCTTCACCCACGCATTCCCGAGAAAGCAATAAAAGGCTTCTCAGCAATGTAAGTAAATTTTCTGCAATTCTTCTTCATTGAATGGTTATGGTTGTAATTATCTTGCATTTATTCTAAGATTATGAAATTGCTAGCTTAAAACCCTAGGAGGCTAAAGCACATGTTATTGTTCTTGCCTTAATAATTTTCACCTACTAGATTATGCTAGAAAACCGATTTTCTTGAAGCTTATTGCTAAGGGCCTTTCCATTGCAACACCCTAGCACCTTTTTCTTCATCTAACCATCATCTAATTCATCTTTGAGCTAAAGGAGGAGGAAAACCGCTAGGGCCTAGGGTTACCTACTTCCTCGTGGCCATTTTCCCCCTAAGGTCTAGCGATTGAAGCCTTGGGCTACCAACACTTCAATCATTAACCTTCTTGTGTCTAGCTCTCTTATTATCAATTTGTTCCTTCAAGATTGTCGCTACTAAAAGAGACTCCATTTACCCTAAAAGCACTAATCTAAGCCTTACAATTGAGTGATTGATGAAAGCCACCCTCAAAACTTTTACCTTAAGCTCTCTACTAACTATTCCTAACCCTAGAATAGACTAATCAACTAACCTACTTGTTGTTGTTACAAAAGTAGGCTATAGCCATCTATTGCAACACTAAAAGCATCTAAAAGCAATTGAAAAGTTGATTAATACACCGCCTAATGAGCATCTATCAAATGCTAGTACCTTCTTATTATTGAGTGATTATTCTTGGTCATTATGAAACCATTTCAAGGCATTTATTGTGAAGCTATTATCTTACAAACATTGTTGTTATAAAAATCTGTTTGCTTCATCATATATCAACTATTGCTTTTATTGATAAACTCCATGGTTTTATGAAGTACTAACAGCAAGTTGTGCTTGGAAAAGACATCTTTTCTTGTTGCTTTCTTTTGGGCAGGTACATCTGAATACTTCATTACTTCATTGGTTAAAACCCTGGGACTTTCTGATCAGTGTGACTTGTGAGAAGGGATACTTTTATAGACACTTTAACCTTTGCCTTCTCAAACCCCCAGGTCACCGGGTACGTCTCCCTTGGGCCATCAACCCTAAATAGAAAGAGGTATCTTGTTGAGGTGACAGTGATAGGATAACCTCTCGTTACGCCAATTTGCCTTTCCTTAACCCTTTCCTTTGGAATAAGTACAAATCGAGCGATAACAATTACAACATAGAGTTCCTGTGGGCTATGAATGTGAGCAAGGCAAGTTTATTTATTTCAGATGCCTTATTATTAAAAAGGCTTGCTAAATTTTTCAAAGGATTATACTTTAAAGAAATGAAGAGAGTTAGTTGAAAGAAAAGAAAGTTGCAAGGAAGAAAATAAATCATGTCCAAAAAGAGCAGTCTCAGGTTTGGCGTCTGTATGGTATGCCAATTCTCAGGTCTGGGTTTTTCAATTTGCTAGTATACAACTATGTCACATGGTTTGCATTTGAGTTCGAGTTCAACCATGATGAAATTCAGTTCGAATTTGAATTTCCTAATGAGGTTCCGATAAGGTTCAGATAAGGTTCGCCATTAGGTTTGTCCGTATACATATTTTCAAAATATAAAATATGTTTTATAATATATTAAAATATCATACACAAATTTATATATTATATATATAATAAATAACAATTTAATATATTATATATATAATTAATAGCATTTAATAAATATTCAATATATAAAATATACTTTATAACAATACAAAGTATATAAGTTATGCTTTATAATAATACATAGTTTATAAATTATATTTTATAATATTGTTGCCATGGGAAAGGAATACATGGTAGCATGGCCCATAGCAGTAAATAACAATAGGTACTAAGTCGTTGGCACTAAGTAGCAAGTGGTATAGTGCGACAGCCTTGAGATGGAGGCTCGAGGGTTAGAAATGAGCAATATGGGGTTAGAACTCCCAGTAACAAGTGCACGCATCAAGTTCATCATCAAATCTCAACGAACCTTTTTTTCGAGTTCATGAAATTTCGAACTTTAACTTTGAAGTTTGGAAAACCCTGTGACATAGGTATACAAGCATCGAGGCTTATTCTTTGTCTGTTGTCGTTTGTCCTCTCTGGTTGCGTCAGAGGATTTTGTTATGCATAGTGCGTTTGCAGTTTGCATGCTTCACTCTTTGTGGTCTACTTGCTCCTCTCCTTTCATTCTTCTCCATTGATCGCATGGAGCTTGTGAAGATTAGTGTTTGGACGACATGTTGGTGATTACAACATAAAGTTCTTGTGAATATAAATAAGGCAAGTTTATTTATTTCAAGGGTCTTATTATTAAAAAGGTTTGCTAAATTTTTCAAAGGTTTATACTTTAAAGAAATGGAGAAGACAACTTAGAATCTTGGATGCTCTCACCATCTAAGTCTTCATCAAAGTCCTCCTCCTTAATGGACTCATGAGGTGGCCCTTGCTCTTATTTATTCTTGTATTCTTCATGTGCTTTCTCTTCGATGCGATCTTAAGGTACTTCATATTCAATAGAGTCATGAGGTGGCTCATGCTCTACCATGGAAACATAAGAAAATTCTTCATGTAGCATTCCATATCTTTCTCTAGCATACTCAAACAAGAAAATCAATGCTTCCTTTTTATAATTTATTTTATCCAAGAGAGGCCTTGAGGGCTCCCTCTCATATCCACACATCATATTATCCAACTTTCCTTTCTTGTCTTTACAAATTTCAACCCAAAGAAATGCATCATCTAATCTTTCCATTTGATCTTCTATATCAACCCAAAATTCTTGAAAAACTATGAGAAGATGACAAAATGAGGATATCTCCTACTGGATTGAGATTACAACACCATTCTCTTGCACACATTTTCATAAAGAGTGCAAACATTTTCATAATTACATCTTCATGGCCAAGATCAAACATTTCAATAAAATCCATGAAAGAAGCAACAAAATTAAGGAGAATTATTATGATTTCGATAGAATCTTGGACCGTGTTTCTTCCATAATTCATAATGAAACTCATGAGGATATCCATGAATGCATGAAAAAACTAAAGGACCCAACAATTTTGCTTCCAATTCCTTGCAAACTGGACACTTACCTCTTTACTTCAAATCTGAAAATTTTGAAATATACATGATCATCATACCACATACCAAAATCTGCAACACTGAGTCATCAAGGTGAATCTTCAATGCCTTCACAATGTTGCTTGCTTCACCCTACAAGCACAATGTCTTCAAAAATATGCAAGGAACAAGGACTTCGTTCTCCAATGGAGTCACCAAGATGAGAATATGATCTTCAAATAAACACACTCATGAAAGAATGTAGTTGTCTTCCGGGAAATGGACTTTGTCCCCCGTAGTGATGCCAAAATGTTATCACACAAACCCTCACTTCTTGAGATAAAGTCCTAAAGCTCAAGCAAGGCTTTGGTGCAACTACTAGGGAGGTCGATGTCACCTCACTAGCCCTCCTCTACACTTTAGGCCAACTATCCTCTGGCTCAAGGGCAGCTTCCCTAGGATAGGATTGCTAGGATTTTAAGCAATGAGTTTAAAGTTGATATGAGGAATAAATTCCAGCAGAACAATTTAGAACGCATTAAGAGAATAAAGTGGTTGGAAGGACCGGAGACTAGTGTCTTTCCATTGGGAATGGGTCAAATCAAGGCTCATATAGGAAGCTATCATAATGATAGAAAGAGAAAAATATGGCTGAAAACCTCAAGCTACTTTCACTCTTTCCTTGCTGTCCCAAATTGCATAAATATGGCCAAGAATATTGCCAAACTCGACAACATCCAATTCTTATGGAGATTGTGGTCTCCTGGAAATGAAATATAAGTGCATTCAACCAAGTTTTGAGAAGAAAGGAAACATAGACAACATTCCAAAGATAACACAATAGAATGGAGGGCACCTACCAAATTGTTGCTCCATAAACATATGTCAAGCTACTTCAACAACAACAACAAAAAGCAATAGATAAGATAAGATAAGATGAGATGAGATGAGATAATTTTATTTATATTTGACTAATGACCACAAAAGTAGGTCAAAGGGACTATTGAGTACAATGATGTCAATACAATGTGGGAGTACCAACAGGTCTCCCATAAAAGGAAAAATACAGAAAGTAAAGTGCAATAAGGTAGAGTAGTAGAGAGTGATATCAGCTCTGAGGCATGAAGAACCCTCGACCCCGAGCTCAGAGACCTGCTATGATGATGAAATGTACCATAGGGAAATATAGGAATCTTGTGAAGGCTTTGCACAAGTACAAATCTAATGATAACAATATTAAACTACCACGCTTGAAAGCGAGGGAGATCAACTCCCAGCAACACAAGTACCTTGCAACTTCTAGCTCCAAATCAACCTTATAGCCAAATCCCACCCTGCTCAACTGCCTGACATCTGCCACCTTACCAAACTAACCACCTTTCTCCATGTTGACTAGATAGTTTGAAAATGAAAGATCTAACTATCTGAAAACTATGAGGACCTAAGATGATATCACAAAGCCCAAACGCCCCCATGATTCTACCAACATGATGTGTCGAAAGCAATTGATGCCTCAAAAGGACCTACCAAGAAGAGGATCCCTCCAAACATCGAACCACCCACTTAGGTACCAAAATACTCCCCTGAATCGCCACATCAATCAACCCAAGACCTCCCTCATCCTTAAACATAATACATATTACAAACATCCCAAGGAACCATAAGCAAACCTCATGAAATATCCCTGATCCAGTTGATCTGGATATCTACTGTGGAACTATTGTTTTATCACTCGGATCTGATACTTTGGGGGTTTCTAGATGCGTTTGAGTTTATGTGTGAACATGCTTGGTTATTTTCGCATGTGTGTTTCATTCATTTAGTGTTTTAGCAGTATATATGACGCATGCAAAAGAAAGGACAACACAACTCACTAATATGTATTATGAGGGAAAAGCAAGAAATACAATAATATGTTGGAAGCAGATAAATTAGTCATCAGTTAGATCTCATGGATTGTCACTGGAATACAAAGCAACTAACATGAAATACATGTGATCAAAAGATGAAGGTTGATCTGTGCATGCACGGATAGATCGACAAAACGCAGTTCCAGAAGCTCACAGCAAATGCTGCAGATACAGGAAAACTTGCCCTGATGGTTATACTTGTCAGAACGGACTGGAAACTGTACCAAAAGGAACGCCCTAGCCTCTAAGCTGATCCTGGTATCTTTCGGACTAAAGATCTGACTTCTGAAGCTCCAGATGTCACCTCCTGGGGGTTTGTGCACCTCCTGGGTTGTGGGAGTGCGCCCTAGTGATCCCACCGGTGGAATTCGACGATACATGTCTCGAAACAATTGTCCTGGTCTCCTCTGAATGGGTCGGAAGGGTTTCCTCGGATCTAATCCAGAATACCCCCTGGAACCCCAAATGTACTTCCTCAAGAGCTGCGCACTATCTGGTTGTTTGTTCCGCTCTAAGAGATTCCACCATCAGAAACTGATGACTCAAGAGATGCGCCCTGGCTAGCTCTCAACTAGGTTGGAAGGAATCTGCAAGATAATCTTCTGTCTCATGCGGCTATCCAAACCCCTCTCTCTAACCCTTGTGCCCTCACTAGTTGAGTTGCGCAATCACTGTAACTGGATCTCCTGAATAGCATGGTGAAATACCTGGATGGTATCTCCGATAGGCTAGGGTGTGTCTCTCAACACCGAAACCAATCAATGGTAGTGGTTTCCTCCATAAATCCACAAAACAACAAGGGAGTCGATTTCCTCCTCCTCTGGAACTATCTCAACATCAAATCATAACATAATGAGGAATTAGGTCGAATTCCTCCCTTTATACTCTTCCAGATCTAATTCTCCATTGACATCACTTAAGCTAGGCGCTTTTCCTCCTAAGATGAGTAATTAATTAATTAAGTCCCCCCTCAACACCTTTTCATTCTATTTCTCCATTGACTTTGGCTTAAGTGACTTTCCCTATGCGTTTTGGCTTAATTCATCATTTAGCCACTAAATCACCCTTATTTCTCCTTGTGTTCCATGTTTGTGCCTGACTATAGTCTACGAGAACAAATAGACTACTAAGTCACTCCCTGCTGGCCTATTCTTGGGAACGAGATTATCACACCCCATGCCCCTCCATATTTGGCCCACAAGTATGAGCGTAGGAATTTATCCAACCAATGAAACTGAGCCCTACTAGGATACCAAGATACTAGCAAAAGAGGATCACTACTACAAAAGACGCTTAAGAGAAGCTCTAGAAATAATCAAGCACCCCAACAATATGAACAGAGACTGTGGCCTGGAGGTAAGTAGCTTTTGGCACCCATTAATCAACCAAGCGACCCTCATAGATCAAATCAAGTATGACACCTACCTTTTCCTTTCCTTGCTTGTTTTGGTTTTATTTTTGAATTAGTTCATAGGTTTAGAGGTCTAACTAACCTAGTCTTATTACTACTAAAAAAAATTAATTATAAAAACTTGTCACTATATATATTATTAATTAAGTTCTATATACCCTAATCCTAATCTTATTAAACCTAAATCTACATTTATTAACAATATTATGTATCCTAACCCTAATCATATGATATTCCTAATCATATTAAAACCTGTTACTATTTATATTAATACTTAGTTTTTATCATTCTAACCCTAGATTTTTATATATATGTATATATACTATTATCAATACTTATAAATCCTAATCGCATAAACCTTAAATCATAAATAACCCTAATCCTAATCACATAAACCCTAAATCTACATTTAACAATTGTTAAGGTTTAAGCTATTATTAGAGTTCTTTGCATTTCACTAGATAACAATAGCATAAGATAGGATCACTGAGAAATACACAATCACAAGAGACACATCATTTATCCTGGGAAACCCTCATGGAGGAGAAAACACATCAAAACTTCCTTATTATAGATAGCCAATACAATGCCAAGAGATAACTCAAACAAATACAGAAAGTCCTCTCCCAAGAATGCGCCTCTCTCTCTCTCTCTCTCTCTCTCTCTCTCTCTCTCTTCTCCAACTGCAACTCCGAAACTTGCTCCTCAAATGAACAAGTGAGTGTGTTCTAAGTGAGGCGCTAGCTTCCTTATTTATACAATTCTCGCACGTGTGGAAGTGTCTCTTCATTGGCAAGGTCGACTTCTTCTTCTGGGTGGTTATAACCACCTTTAATATATTTTGGGGCCTCTTTAATATATTATGGGGTCAACTTCTTATTCTACCTATTACAATTATACTTTAATCAATCCGCAAAAGGGGATTTGGTCTTTTACAATAGTCGACATGATCAATCCGCAATAGGGGATTGATCTAATGAATAATACAACAATAACAATTAGAATACACTTTGCAATTACATTATTTCAACACTCCCCCTGAACAAGAAGGGTATTCTACAACAGCATCAGGCGAGAGAGAGGACAGCATCATCAACAACATCAGGTGGGTGAGAGGACAACATCATCAATATCATCTTGGAACATTGACTGGCGTATCTATAAAATCATCGGAAGTTTTTCTCATCATCAACACAGCATAGAGGCTGGAGCATCATCAACACAGCATGGAGTTGGAGTAGCATCATCATCCTCATCGGTATGAGGCTAAGGTAACATCATCATCATCTTCAGCATTAAAGCTGAAATAATATCATCATCATCATCTTCAGCAAGGACTTAGGAGCTGAAGTGGCATCATCATCATCATCTTCAGCAAGAGGCTAAAGTGGCATCATCATCATCATCATCTTCAGCAAGAGGCTGAAGTGGCATCATCATCATCAACTGCATCGACATGGATTAGTATAACACTAATAAATCCTCATCATCAATAACAGCACAAGGTTGATACAACATCAAAAGCAGTAATATCACGGCACAAAGGCTAGCAACACATCATCACAGCACAAGGTTGGCAACACATCACAGCAATTAAGCTGGCACATCATCACAGCAATTAAGCTGGCACACCACACGACAATTAAGCTGGAAAACACCACACAGCAATTAAGTTGGAATCATAAAACAACAATTAAGTTGGAAACACCACAGCAATTAAGTTGGAATCACAACACAGCAATTACGCTGGAATCACAATACTAGACGGGCTTTACATCACAACCATTAAGTTGGAAGCACAGTACTAGGCTGGCTTTACGTCATAGCAGTTAAGCTGGAAGCACAATACTCGGCTTGCTTTTCGTCACAACAATTAAACTGGAAGCACAATACACGGCTTGCTTTTTGTCACAGCAATTAAGCTAGAAGCACAATACTCGGCTTGCTTTTCGTCACAGCAATTAAGCTGGAAGCACAATACTCGTCTCGCTTTTCGTCACAGCAATTAAGATGGAAGCACGGTACTCGGCTTGCTTTTCGTCACAGCAATTAAGCTGGAAGCAAGGTACTAGATTGGCTTTACGTCATAGCAATTAAGCTGGAAGCACAGTGCTAGGCATATCTCAACACAACAACTAGACTGGCTTTACGTCACATCGATTAAGCTAGAAGCACAGTACTAGGCATATATCAACACAGCAATCTAGACTGGTTTTACGTCTCAGCAATTAAGCTGGAAGCACAGTACTAGGCATATCTCAACACAACACTACTCCCCCTTTCGAGGGAGGTCCTTTCAAACTATACCAAGCTTATCTCGAAAGTGCTCAAACTTTACACGAGATAGAGGCTTGGTCAACACATCGGCAACCTGTTCATCAGTGCTAACATATTGGAGCTTTATGGCTCCTCTCTGCACCATGTCACGGATGTAATGATATCGGATCTCTATGTGCTTCGACTTGTCATGAAATACAGGATTCTTTGTCATCTTTATGCAGCTCTCATTGTCACATAGGATCATGGTTGCTTCCATCTCTAGGTCAAATAGACCGGTCAACAACTTTCGAAGCCATATAGCTTCACAGCTGGCAGAACACGCAGCAATGTATTCTACTTCCGTTGTACTGAGAGCAATGTTGGATTGCTTCCTACTCTGCCATGAGATCATGGTTGATCCCAAACTGAAACAGCATCTTGAAGTGCTCTTCCTGTCAGAGACACTTCCAGCCCAATCTAAATCAGTGTACCCACTCAGTGTGAAGTCGTGATCTCCATCATAGCTGAGACCACAATCTAATGTACCTTTAAGGTACCTCATCACATGTTTTGCAGCAACTAGGTGAACATGTATGGGTTCTACCAGAAACTGACTCAAGGTATTCACGGAAAAACAGATATATGGTCTGGTGTTCGTCAGGTACATCAGCGATCCAATGATCTGTCTATACAGCGTGGCATCAATCAATTTTGACTAAGTGTCGACCAGTAGCTTCAGCTTCGTTTCCATGGGTGTATTCATGGACTTGCACTCCAACATATCAAATCTCTTTTACGATTTCAACTGCATACTTCCCTTGGTTAAGGAAGGTTCTCTCTGGGCTTTGCCATACCTCAAGACCTAAGAAATAATGCATTAGGCCAAGGTCTTTCATCTCAAATTCTGTAGCGAGCTTCTTCTTACATTTGGTGATGAGCTTTTCTTATCTAGTTAAGAATAAGTCATCCACATACAGCAGCAATATCATCGGCTCATCATTCATAACCTTGAAGTAGAGGTTAGAATCATCTTTACTCTTGGTAAAACACAAGCTCATCAGAAGACTGTCAATTCTTCCATATCAAGCTCTAGGAGCTTGCTTCAACACGTACAGATCCTTCTTCAACATGAGTCTTTCTATCTTCAATCTTCAAATCAATTTTTCTTATTACATTGTACCAATCTGGTACACTTACTCAGCTACAACTCAATCTGCACAATCATGTGCTAGCTCTATGTGCCTTCTGCAAGGCACTATCTGTCTCACTGTCAGGGAGTATGTCCTCTACTCTCTCTGCAACTGTTCCTTTTGGAATTTGGGACTCTACACTTGCAGATGCTCTGAGGCTGAGAATGACTGCTTCGTTCTCACTGTGGCTACTAAAATATGAGAGTAACTCCTCTTATTTTATCACGGCAACAGTTTCATCTAAAACTGAGAGTGGCTCAATAACTGATACTGAGGATAGCTATTCTTCTTTCATGGGGGTAATGCTATCATAGTCATGTCTCCATGACCCAACTGATGTACTACACCAACTGCCACTCAATTTTTAAATATGGGGATTGATCCCCCTACATCTCATACTATATATGAATCATGGTTGTTATGGTTGTCTTCATAAATACTGGAACTGTTTCTTCAATAAGTGTCTCATCATAGTCTTTTGAGTTCTCCCTTCTGCTGGGAGAATCCTCTGGACATACATCAGGCTTTGTACATCTGCAACACGTTTGATCTGTATAAATCAATATTGGAAGTCAATACTGACTTCTCTTCTCATGGAAGAATCCATATCCTAGTCTTTCTGACTGGCTTCCTTCTTTGTCACTGAAACAAGGGAATCTTCCCAGGAGATTTCATATCTCCTAGAAGTTTTTGAAGCTACGATCTAGTCTTCTCACTGCATCAGTCTTCCAGTCCTAGAAGTTGTGTCTTCATCTGATCCTTTCTGAGATCAGGCTTACTCTCGATTTCTTCTGAGTCTACAAGGACTTCATCAACTCTTACAGGGTATACTTGGTGTTGCATACCAAGTCTAAATATGAAAGACAAAGTCAAGCTTCAAACAAGTTTTGCTTCCCGTTCTAATGTTTGGTCATCTTTGGAGCCTTCTGCTCCTTTCAATCAATCTTCATATGAGATACTCTGAATCTCAAGAGATAGCTTCTTCTTCATCTTCTTTGGTACATGTGTATATGGTCATGTACATAGTCTGCTTCATGTCTCATTTAATTCGTTGCCTTCTGCAACCTTCACTATAGCTTCCTCAGGGTTATCACCTATGACCTGGAATAAGGTCAACAAAATAGCACGCAAGAATAATATCCTTTTGATAATAGTAGATAAAGCCATAGCACGAACAATCATCACAGTAGCTTCTTTAGAGCTATCACTTGTAACTTGTCTGAAGCAAAGATTAAAGGTAAGGAATACAATACAAAATGAGGTCAACACTCTTATAGTGTTATGATCAAACATTCCTCCATGGCAACCTGGAACTAACACACGAGGTTTCTCCTAGAGGAGGTGTTAGTTGTATCAGGCAAATGATTACATTAAACATTTATCTCAATATCCTTACATGCTACCAAGCATAATACTTTTCAAAGACTGCTACCTCAACTATAGTGTTTTCTTGACATTTGCACGTTTTGAATCTTATCAACTTAATCAGTCAAACCTGGAACCTGGAGTTTTGTCCTCAAGAATGAGTGTGCTTGCTTTTCTTCCAAGTCTCCTTCCCTCAAGATGATGAGTGCTTCAACCTGTCTTCTGTACTAAGACAATATGCTATCTAGAAGTTTGGGTTAGAGGATAAACTCTATGATCTCAACTTTTAATCCATCTAACACCTTGACTCAGATTTTGATCAAAGGTTAGAATGATGGTCATAGCTACAACATGCAACACTGATCAAAATAATGTCATAACAAATAGATGCATATCAGAATAATCACACCTGGGTTGCATCATTCCTCTGAATGTGTTGGATCTTGAGATCCTTCTGGATCTATGGCAAGAGATCCCTTCTCCTGCAAATACCCTTTAAAGCTTAATCGTTTAAACATGTGTGAGTACATACCTCTGACGGCATTTGCAGGTAGAGGTACCATCTAGTAGCAGCGRTAATGATCACCAACTCTTAAGAACTTCAAGGGTGACTGCAACTGGTATTACGACTGCAACAGCAACTGATACTGCAACTGCAATTGATACTGCAACTTAGGGTTTTATGAGGTAACCCTAATTTTTCAAACTTCGAATTTTGAAATTATGATCCAGGGGATCAATGTGCTGAGCTGAGGCGAGTAAGCTGGTGCAGTCAGATTTCTGACAATCCAACTTTTACCCCCTCAAACTTGACCAACGAATTTCTGGACTGGTGCTTCTGGTTTTCTGGTACTTTTGGTACTCTGGTACTTCTGGTACCTCTGGTACTCTGGTTTTCTGGTACTTTGTGAAAACAAGGGTTTCACTTTCCGGGAGATCTAGCCACTGAAAATTTGCGCTGAGGATGCCAAAGTGATCCTTGAGGAAGGGCGCACTTTTCTAGATGGTTTTGGGGCTGAAATACTTCATCAACAAAAAGCCCTAATTTGAATGTACGGCAATAGTAACGTTTTTCACTTTCTCTTGTGAAAGATGCTTTCTTCAGCTTAGTTCTGATACCATGTTAAGGTTTAAGCTATTATTAGAGTTCTTTGCATTTCACTAGATAACAATAGCATAAGATAGGATCACTGGGAAATACACAATCACAAGAGACACATCATTTATCCTGGGAAACCCTCATGGGGGAGAAAACCCAGCAAAACTTCCTTATTATAGATAGCCAATACAATGCCAAGACATAACTCAAACAAATACAGAAAGTCCTCTCCCAAGAATGCACCTCTCTCTCTCAGTCTCTCTTCTCCAACTGCAGCTCCAAAACATGCTCCTCAAATGAACAAGTGAGTGTGTGTCTAAGTGAGGCGCTAGCCTCCTTATTTATACAATTCTAGCACGTGCGGAAGTGTCTCTTCACTGGCTGGGTCGATTTCTTCTTCTGGGTGGTTATAACCACCTTTAATATATTCTGGGGCCGACTTCTTATTCTGCCTATTACAATTATACTTTAACCAATCCGCAAAAGGGGATTTGGTCTTTTACAATAGCCGACATGATCAATCTGCAATAGGGGATTGATCTAATGAATAATACAACAATAATAATTAGAATACACTTTGCAGTTACATTATTTCAACAACAATATTATGTATCCTAACCCCAATCATATGATATTAATAACATTATGTATCCTAATCATATGATGTATCCTAATCATAAATAACCCCTACTACATATATTAACACTATTAATCATATTTAAATCATTCTAATATTTAGTTATGCTTAAAATTGCATAAACCCAAAAAGCATAAATAACCCCTACTACATAATTTAACACTATTAAAAGCATCCTAATCATATTAAAATCATTCATTCAAAACCCTAGAGCTATATAGATATATACTACTATTAATATTTATACTTAGTTATGATAAATATACTTAGGTAATTATTAATCATTATCATTTGTTTTATTAATTTATTAATTTATTTGATTTTACTTTTGTTTTCTATTTTTTGTTTAGCTCTAAAATTAGGGTTTTTAGATAGCCGACTTGGTTAAAATTTAAAAATTGTCCTGCATCTATATTAATTGACTAAGATCAGCAAGCTTTCATTTGACGATTAGTCCTGATGATGAATCCCGATTCGGATTCGAAACGTCAATGACAAAAATGACACCAACTGTGGATTATCCGGAAAACAACTTCGAAACTCCTCACCACAGAAATTTGAAAACAGATATGAGAATCCTGGAGAATCCTTCCCACCACAGTCAACTTGCCAGCAAACAGAAGATCCTTGTACTGCCAGATGAGAAGCTTACACTACAACTACTCTAGACACCAGTCCCACATGGAAACCAAGGAAAGACCCACATCAAACACAATGCCAAGATATCTAACAATAACAGTAAGGAAAACAAAATTCCATGCTGCCAGAATCCATGGAAGAGGTTCATTGAGACCAACCAGAAAATAATATATCGTATGATCACTAATGATAGCCCCAAAGGACTCACAAAACACAAACAAACATCCTCTAGCAACTGTTAGCACTCTGTAAATTTATCCGACTGATAAACAAACGACAGAGGTAACTATTTCAACCAACTTTACGTTGGATTCTGACCCTTCCAACCAAAGAGGACTCTCTCAAACGTGTAAATACTAAAATACTCAAAAATATTTGGCAATGGACACACAGAGGTCAAATTCTGCAATGGGACAAGTTTTTTAAAGGTGGTTGGTAGGACCAACAAGAGGACAGGGCCATTGGGCAATGGGGTCAACTTCTGAAATCATATGAAAAATTTCAAGTTATGTATTCCTGAGGGAACAGAGGCAAAATAGGCACTGTGTTCAACCAAATAAGAACTATGAGATGGCAGTGGAAAAAGAGGAAAGATCACCATGACAAGAGGCATCTAACAGAGGACGAATCTCTTGGCGTAGCTCTAGAAGAAGGAACACAAAGGTTGGCTACTGAAAACAGAGAACCGATAATGGGTGAATTCTGAACCAGAAACCAATAAACACATAACAAGTATAATCAATATGAGAAAGAGCACCAGCAAAGTGAATTATTTCTTTTCCTTAAAGATTATTGCTAGCAGAAAAACACATTTATGAATATGAAATACAAGAAAACATACTGCACATCAATACCATGATGAATCTCGGCTATCTGAGAAAACCTTCTCTGCTTATATTAAAATCCATAAGAAATCATAAATTTTTCCTGCTACAAGGGCAGGCCCCTCTCTAGCCAGTCGAACCCTTCATTTATCTTTTTAACAGTATATATAGATAAATTACATATGAGACCCAAAACGGATCATCTTCTCCAAGATTCCAAAAACAGGCATCGGTTACAGAGGGAGTAACGTACCAAACCAAACTCCTACTTTCTAAGGAACGTTACAAACAGAAAACCGAAATATTTGAGATCTTTACCCTGAATGCCACCTGTCTACAAAATCGCAAGATTCTCTGAAATGAACTCGATTTAGCCCGTCATGAATTTTTCATTTTAGATTTTCAATCTCTTCCTTTAACGTGTCAAGCCAACTAGGTTGGTCTTCTTTAGTACCTTTAACTGTTCCAGCTTTAACTTCCTCCTTCCGTCGCTTTTTCCTTTTGCTCTCGCCATCTTGCGTGTAGTGTCCATCAGCGTATCCATTAATGATCAAATCCTTCATAATAGGATTCAACCTGATCCTGGTTCATCTGCAGATTTTGCGCGAGATTTTGTTGTTAGGAGTTGTGCAGCATGCCTTTCTCTCTTTTTACTTGATGACCATGTCATATTATTTGAATTTCCTGGTTCGTCGAAAATCACTGGATCTTTCTCCTTAGTTGTACCTAAATTGGACGAGTGATTCGATTTGCAGGTATTTTGCTCTGGAATAAACTGTCAATTACCCAAAATAGAGTAATTTCACCTGTGTTTTGAGTAACAGTTGCCATTGAGAACTAATCATGGGCTATTGATGAAAGTCCTTACAGGGATAACGGCCTCTCACGTTCAACCATCAATTTCCAATGATGAGTCTTAGATCGGTTATTTGGTAGCGCTTACTTGGTATTGCACGGACGAATGGTACCTAAACAAGTGTCTCGAGATGATTAGACTAGCTGTCAGGTTTTTTTTCCACATGTGACCCTTGGATTTGACACATTTAATGACACTTAACACGTGATTTCGAGGCGTGATGGATTAGTTTTGAGTTCACCCACTGTTCCCCCCGAAATGCGTCTGAGGACGCCACGTATTTTTACAGGAAACCATAGTTGGAATTTCGGGCCCGCTTAGACATTTTAACCTCCGCGTTGTTTCCATCCCCGAAATCTCTCCTAATCGTTGATCTCGGTGGATGGTGATCTATGGCCTTTCGAGCCCGATTTGCCTAACACCTCCACCAAATTTAATCTCTTTTGCCATTTCTGGCATTTCCCCAAATTTATCTGACTTCTAAATCGGTTTAGCACCTCGCTAACCCTGAAATCTCAATTTCACCTTGAAAAATTAAATGGTGATAACAGCATCAACCACTGAATCCTGATCAACTCATATACACAGGAGTGAATCATCTACAAAATGATGTTCATCACCTCTGAATCATCTAGCAAACACACACCCCTCAATCGACCCTGCAAACAAGTAGACTCCAACAAGTAATCAAGGGCATCTACTGTCAACACATAAAGATAAGGAACCAAGGGCCACCCTTGCATAATAGATTTGAAGAGGTAATACAGGGAGACAATGTGTTATTCACCAAAAAAAACACAAGGGCACAAGAAAACAGGGTACTAACCATCCCCACACATCATGAACAAAAGCCAAGGAAGGTCAGCATATCAGTATTGAATGCCCAATCAATTCAATCATAAGCTTTGTCAAAGTCAATCTTCAAAAAGAGAGCCTGTTGACCAGTCTCCTTAGCCCACTCCATAGCATCCCAAGAATAAATCACCCCTGTACAAAGGCCATCATCTCTTTGCACACAATCTTCCTAGCTACATCTCTCAAACGCAATGCCACAGCCTTGGCCATAATTTTATTGGTGACACTCAACAAGGTTATAGGACAATACCCACCTATAGAATCTCTGGCAACATTCTTTGGAATAAGTTTAATCAAACCTTGATTAACGAACTCCATCAAATAACATGTGGAAAAGGCCTAAGAGATTAGACAACAAAAATCATCCCCTACAGTCTCCCATGTAACCTTGTAAAATTCACAAGGAAAACAATCAATCCCAGGGGACTTCCCATTTTTCATCAAGCATAAAGCTGCAAAACGCTTCTCCTTCATAACGTCCCTATCCAATCTATCACAATCTACAACAGAGACTTTGTGGGGGACCACTCTATAGCACGCATTCATGGCAACCACAAGCAAATCCAACGAAAGGTAAGGAGAAAAAAATATTATGAAAATGATCACCAAACGTGCTTCAAATCTTCGTCATGTCCTCGTCAAGTGAACCATTAGCTTTGCAAAGTTGATGTAGTTTTGTGCACTATTTAAGGGCAATGCCCTCCTTTTTTCCTTGTTACAACCAAAATTTACTACAAATATGTGCTAGTACTGTGTCATCTTTGGATGAAAATTCCTTTTACCCCATCTTAACAGGGCCAACTACCACTTGTCGGCTGATTAGATGACAACCCTTCTTTGTAGCAAACATTTATAGACATATTTGGAGAAACCACTTCTGGTTGTATATGATGACAACAATGATCTTTTATGTTTTGAAGTAGGATGAAGCCCTTCAGTTAATCACTTTCTATGTGGAACTGGATCTTGGCCATCCCATGCGAATCCAGCCGGATCCGGATCCGTATCGGAACCGGGGATATAAAACATCGGACGTTTCTTCTTTACATAAAAGGATATTAATATTAACTTTATATAATTAAATTATTAATATTAACTAATGTATATAAGGGTTATTGATATAAGTTTATAAAATAATTTTAAATTTATATAATCAACATTAATATATATATATATATATATATATATATATATATATATAAACTGAAATTATAATGTATATATATTATATATTAAATAGGAACTTTATAAACAATTAATGTATTAAATTAGTTATTATTTATAAGCATTATGCATCAATTGTAATTATATAAGTATTGTATATGTAAATTATATAATTTAAATTTTTTATATTTAATTTTTTATATAAGTTTTATTTTTAAAAATTATAAAATTATTTTTTATATTATTTGTACCTGCAGTGTCCCCACCATATCCGGATCCTGGTATTTAAAAAATCTGATGAATCCGTATCC
>ML783438.1:724117-742220 GCA_009831015.1 Picea engelmannii | reverse complement strand
AACCCTCAATATATAGTGTATCAATGACCTAATTTTACCTTTTAGGTCATAAAAAGGCCGACAAGGCCATAATGTCAAAATAATATTGTTTTTACATTAAATGCTAAGTAAAAAGCCCTAATCAAGTAAAAATGAGAGTGAAAACCCCTTCAAGGGAGGCACTAGCCCTTTCCAGATTTTTCCTTCTTTTGCTACTGTTAGAATACTTGTGAAATGGTATTATGTACTGCTGCTAAAATTGGATGATAAGTTATGAATACACAATTTGCACACTTTCTTATGTATTGATTGACAGCAACCAGAATTGTTAGCTGTGAGTAAAAGCTTCACATATGCATTGTTTGACCAAATGCCCATGTCAATAAACTAAAATGGGAAACTTAGAAAGAAAAATATAGCAAGTAACTTTACAGTGGTATCAGAGCCCTCTTTCCTGCCAACCTGAAGAGGGGTTTTGTTGTTCATGAGGGGTGAAGACAATAGATTTCTAGGTGTCAAATACAGAAGTAGAAGGCAGCGAGGGGCAGAAAACATTTTTGAATAGGAAGAAGAAGTAAGGAAAAATCAACCGGAGTTTGGACAAGTGGACAACATGGGTGATGCCAATGAGGAAAGGGGAATGCAGATCTTGGAAAGTCTAGCACCTGGACAGCAACAACTTACTCAACTTATAACTCAGTTACTTGCCAATCAAACCAATCAAAATCATGGGAGTAACAACGGAGAAAGGGGGTCCAATGTGAATAATGGAGCCGACAGCAATAATGAGATTCCCGTACTTAACAATACAAGGATCCCTATGCAGAATGGTGCTAGGACCACTAGCAGAACAATCCCTAGACCTCTTTTACCCAATTTTTTGGGAAACCAACTAACAGAAAATCAATGGCAGCAAGTTCCAAGTGAAACTTTTCAGGACTACCTGAGAGAATATCAAGCCCTAGGTGACGAGGTTCAGGTAGCCATGTCACTTCAAGACTTCTGTACAATCAAATATAGGAATAGACCAAGGGATCATAACAGGGTGCAACAGAGCAAGGATCTAGCACAAAAGTTGGGGAAGCTATCCATTCCTTCCTTTGATGGGTCT
The DNA here is from genome assembly GCA_009831015.1 of Picea engelmannii. NCBI lineage: Eukaryota > Viridiplantae > Streptophyta > Pinopsida > Pinales > Pinaceae > Picea > Picea engelmannii. Next base: position 741,130 of record ML783438.1, on the reverse strand, counting down.
AATAGGAGCACAGCCAAGGCATGGGTACAAAAACTAGACACATACTTCCAACTCAACCCTATGACCGAGGCCGAAGCGATCAAATTTGCTACTCTGCACCATGATGCAGAAGCCCACGAGTGGTGGTACCATGGGTCGGTCACGCTAGAACATTCAACTACCACCTCCTAATTGGACTTCACTCAGAAGTTAATGGAGCGGTTTGATAAAAAGGATTCAGAGCTACATTTCAGAGAGTTAGCACAACTTAAACAAGAGGGGTCGCCAGATGCTTACATCACAGAGTTTCAGAAGCTAGCAGTGACAGTGTCAGATATATCGGAGCAGAGGCTTGTCATGTTGTTCATTGAGGGGTTGTTAGAACCACTTCGTGGTTGGGTAAAGGCTTTCAAGCCAAAGACCTTACAGGATGCTATTGTCAGGACAAGGGACAAGGAGGGCACAGTCCCTAAAACGAAATTTTTTTCCAAACCCTTTATTCCACAGAAAGGCAAGGACAAGAAGCCTACTGGGAAGGAAGGTACGGGTAAGGAAAGGTTGGACGAGGCAACAAGAAATGAGCTAAGGAGAAAGAATCTTTGTTTCCACTGCAAAGATCCATGGGTACCAAGACACAGGTGTCAGGGGAAGGGTCAAGCCCATTATATTGAGGTACATTCAGATTCCGATGAGGAGGAGGAGGAGCAGAAGGTTGCTCCTGAGCAAGGCAAAGAGCAGAAGGAAGAGACAGAGGGGAAGCATAGTGAGGAGCCATGGAGGTTGTTATAGCCTCATTATCTGGTACCTCAAGATTCAACACCTTCAGAGTTAGAGGAGTCATAAAGGGACATGGAGTCACGACCTTGATTGATGGTGGGGCAACCCCCAACTTTATTGATGCAGCCCGGGTGGCTAGGAGACGAGTAGCTACAGAGGACTTTGAGGGGTTCAAAGTAGCGGTGGCCGACGAATTTAATGTGTCTTGCACAAAGAAAATTTCTAGATTGGCCTTTACAATTGGTAACTACACCTTGACAGAAGACTTTTATGTGGTGGATCTGGCAGATTCAGATGCAGTGTTGGGAGTTCAATGGCTTCAGACATTGGGGGACATTACCACAAACTACAAACAGATGAAAATAGGTTGTACCGCCAGGAGGGAAACAGGTTGTACTGCGAGGCATGGCGAACAATGCCCCTAAAGTAGTGTCAGACAAAAGAATGAAAGCCATATTCAGACATGGAGATGTAGTATATGCAGCACAATGTTTTATTACGTCCCAGACAGATGATGAAGGCAGAAGGCACTATCATGCAGACATCCAGGATTTAATGAGCAGACATGACAAGGTATTTGAGCAGATACCTCCAGGGAGACCTCCTGACAGAGGTTTTGAGCACACCATCGAGCTTGAAGAGGGGGCCAAACCAGTGATCCCCTGTACATGCATCCCAAGAAGTTCAAAGATGAAATAGAAAAAGCAATCAAGGAGTTGCTTGACATGGGGCACATAAGACCCAGTTCCAGTCCTTTCGCTTCTTCGATGGTCTTGGTTAAGAAGAAGGATGGGACAATGCGGATGTGTATTGATTATCGGACCTTGAATAAGAAAACAATAAAAAACAGGTACCCTATACCCAGGATCAATGAGCTGCTAGATGAGTTGCACGAAGCAGTGTATTTCTCGAAGATTGATCTTCGATCCGGATATCATCAGATCAGAATTCGTGAGGACATTCATAAAACCGCCTTTAGGTGCCATTATGGGCACTATGAGTTCTTGGTCATGCCTTTCGGATTGACCAATGCGTCTGCCACTTTTCAGTCATGCATGAATCACATATTTAGGAAGCAGTTGCAGAAGTTCCTATTGGTATTTTTTGATGACCTCTTAATATACAGTAAGATATGGGAGGAGCATTTGGCGCACTTGGAGAAGATTCTGAGCATTATGGATGAGCAGTCCTTATATGCCAAGGAATCTAAGTGTGAATTCGGTATGACAGAGGTTCTCTACTTGGGGCATATAGTTAGTGCACAGGGAGTGCAGGTTCACAGGGAGAAGATACATGTTATTCTAGATTGGCCACCACCTAAGGATATCACGCATTTGCGAGGATTCCTTGGAATCTGTAGTTACTACAGGCGCTTTGTGTCAGGATTCTCTCAGTTGACCACCCCTCTTACAGATCTTACGAAGAAAGGGGCTTTTTGTTGGACAGAAGAGGCCCAGAAGACCTTTGATAAGATGAAGGAAGTGATGAGTTCTTGCCCCGTTTTGGCACTTCCTGATTTTACTCAACCCTTTGTGTTAGAATGTGATGCATCTAGTGTGGGCATAGGAGCGGTTTTGATGCAGCAGAAGCATCCTATTGCATACGAGAGCAAGAAGCTCTCCGCCCTCGAGAGACTTTATTCCATCTATGACAAGGAAATGCTCGTCATAATGCATGCATTGGCAAATTCAGACAATACTTGGTAGGTGGGAGGTTTGTGGTCAACACTAATCACAACTATTTGAGGCACTTCTTGGGGTAAAAGGATCTTAACGAAAGGCAGAAGAAATGGATCAATAAAGTACAAGCCTATGACTTCGATATTGAGTACGTCAAAGGAAAGAACAATGTAGTTGTTGATGCTCTATCCAGAAGACCCGAGTTATGCTCGTTATCAGAGATATTTGCAGATTGGAAATCCGAGCTCCTGGTAGAGTACTCCAAGAGCAAATCTGCTTGTGAGGTGATGGACAACAGTGTGCAAGATGGCAAGTACAAGGTGGTAGATGATATCATCTACTACAAGGATCACATATACTTGGTTCCAAAGTCCAAATTAAAGGAGAAAATTATGAAAGCCATGCATGACACACCTTTAACGGGGCATCCAGGATATTTCAAGACATACAGGAAGATCAGAGAGAGTTTCTCATGGAAGGGCCTTAAAGATGATGTATTGAAACATGTGTGGGAGTGTGCGACTTGTCAACAGAATAAGGTGGAGCAGACCCACCCTGCAAGATTACTTCAGCCACTGCCCATTCCGGAGCAGAAATGGGAGAGCATATCCATGGACTTCATCACAGGGCTTCCAAAGACATAGGGCCGAGATTGCATTTGTGTGGTGGTCAATAGTGTGAAAATTCTAGGTCCTATCAGCTTGCCTTCTTGGTCTGTCTTTGCCCAAAGAAAGGCTCTAAGTTTCAACTGTAAGTGAATTTATTTTCTGTTGTTTTATAACAGCCAACAGTCCAAAAGTATTTTGCTGATGTGTTACGGTTATGTTCTCAATTTTGGGTGCTCTAGCATGTCGTTTTTGTCACCATAAATTAATACATGCATCTCAAAATAAACATAACACACCTAAACATCGTGTACTGCTGAATATGAACAGATCTAAGAAACTAAATCATGCATTTGTAGACACAAGTATTTTTGGTCAACATGACCCTGGATAAAACCCCCCCGGGGAAAACCAGTTTGGAATATGGATGTATATATGAGGAAAGCAGAAGGGTTACAGTAAACACAATATATGAAAGAACCTGATACAATAGCAACTACAACTAGGTTGATATACAAGCTCGAAATCAACAGATGCGCCCCAGAATGGTGCGCCCCTCATGCAAACTGCCAGAACCACTGAATCTGCTCCAACTGCCAATTGTGAGCTCAAATCTGGAAACCCCTCCACAACAATGAAGCTATGCTGAATGGCAACCCTCTGCAACTGATCTCACTGCAATCTGATGGCTAAAAGTCTCTGAACTGCTGATGCGCCCCAATTTGGCAATGTGCCCTCCTCAACAGCAAAACCTCTCCAGTAAATAAGCTATGGCATACAAGGCAAGCCTCCCTCCATGAAAGCAAGCACCCTAGCTCAACTCTCCTCACAAAACTGACCTCATCTCCATCCAAGAATAACTCATCTCACAATGAGCAACTCAAGAAATGAAGAATGTGCCCTTCTTTACCCTTTGCGCCCCTCTTTGACATCCAAAAGGAAACCTAGATATTCAAGGGTTGAGATCATCTCATCTCCCATAAAATCGATGGTTGAGATCTCCCCATGAATATCTAAATCATAAACCCACTTTGGGTTAAGTTTCCTATGTCATCTTTATGTCTCTAAATTCACCCCTTTGTGAATTAATAGTCACTTTAGGCCAGAAGTGACCAAATTTCACTTTATCCAAAGTCAAAGTGAAATTAGACAAAAGTACAAGGTACAAAGTGTAATGTCCTCCCCTCATGTGCTAAGGAGGTCATAAGCACATGGGGAACACCTCCCAAGGTACAAAACTCAACAGATAGGTTGACCAAGTTCGCTCATTTCTTTGCCATATCCTCGGAGTAGAAGGCAGCACAGGTAGCAGATTTATTCTTTAGGGAGATATTCAGGCTTCATGGGTTGCCAAAAAATATTGTTAGTGACAGGGACAGTCGATTTATGAGTGCTTTTTGGCAAGAACTGTTTAGGCTCGCAGGCACAGAATTGACTCCCAGTACGAGTTACCACCCACAGACAGAAGGCCAAACAGAGATAGTGAAAAAATGGTTAGAGGGGTATTTGCGTAACTACGTGGTCGGGCAGCAGAAGACATGGGTTAAGTGGTTACATTTGGGTTAAAATTGTTATAACAACACTTATCATATGTCCGTGGGAATGTCACAATTTAGGGCATTATATGGATATGATGCCCCATCCTTTGTAGACTTGGCGTTTGGGAATAGCAGGGCTCCCAAGGCCAAAGACTGGATTCAGGAGAGCCAAGATATTCTTAAGGCTCTTAAGAATAACCTGCAGACGACCAAGAACCAACAGAAGATATATGCAGATAGACACTGGGTCGAGCGCACCTTTGAGGTAGGGGACTTGGTGTTTCTCAGACTGCAGCCATATAGACAGTCTTCTCTAAAGAAGAGTGGTGCAGAGAAACTCAAGCCACGGTTTTACGGACCTTATAGGGTGACCAGGAGAGTTGGTGAAGTGGCTTATAAGTTGGAGTTGCCAGAAGGGAGTAAGATCCATAACGTGTTTCACGTCTCGTGTCTCAAAAAGGCATTGGGACAACAAATCACATCTTCAGCAGAACTGCCTCCATTGGATGAGGAGGGGCAACTAGTACTGGTTCCTTAGGAAGTATTGGAGGTTCGGGAAAAGAAGCTTCAGAACAGGGTAATCAGGGAATATCTGGTCAGATGGAGAGAGTTGTCTGTAGAACATGCCACTTGGGAGAGTGAACAAATTTTTCAGCACCCGAATCTGCAATTGCTTGGGGACAAGCAATCTCGGGGAGGGAGGACTATAATGTCCCCTTTTGGGTGATCATGGGACTTGGACGCAGTAGCCTATGTGATTCCCATAGGCTGTAGTCCTTAAGAAGGGAATTAATTAATTATTTAATGTCCTAAGGGGAAAAGTGCCTAAGAAAACGACATTAGATAATTAAAAAGGGAAAAAATGCCTAAAGTGACTTAGGAAGAATATGAAACGTCACTTAAATTGATTAAAAGGGTAAAGGGTTGCAAAAGAGTCAACGAAGAAATAAAAGGGAAAAAGGAGGGCACTCTCTCTCATTCTTGTATTGGCATTTTTCTAATTTTCTCATTGAGAGAGCTCATTGTGGTTTTGAAACTCTTGGGACGGAAACCCTAGGAGGATTTTTCAGAGATTGGCTTCGGTGGTGAGACCATCCACCCTAGTTGGTCATTTTCAGGAAGAAATCACTTACATTTCTTCATTGAGCTTCAAAGTGACAGTATTCCTTGTTGGTAGCTAGTAGTTGCATATCCGTGGCTGAGTTTTACTTAGAGGGCGAGTTATTTGGTACTGAGGAGATTACTTGTCAGCTGGGTCGATTTTTCTTGTGTTGGGCACAATATTAGAGGAAGGAGTCGAGTTTCTTGTCAGTGGGATGCATTGGTACAGCTGAGGACGAGTTCCCTTCATCCTGGGCGCATTACCTGGCAGAGGGGTGCATATTTTGTTGGAGGCAGCACTCTTTTTCTTTGTGGGACAAGTTCTGGCACTAAGGGAGTCGTGTACTGTTCTTGGGCGAATATCTGAGGCAGTGAGGGCAATATTTCCTTCATTCTGTGGCTGGATTTATTGCTGGGAGTTTGCACCAGCATTGTGGGTCAAGCTACCTTCAATTTGGGCCGAGTTACTCACTTTCCAAGGGTCGATATTGCTTGGGAAGGACTGATGTCCAAAAGCAATTAGCTAGCAGCTTACAAACAAATCCTACAGGCCTGTATATTGTCTATATGTTTGCTGCACATTTTCTAAATTATAGACAGCCCATTGTTTATGAACAGTCCTGAGTTTTCCTTCTTTTTCTGCTGTTAGAATAGTTATGTGAAATGGTATTATGTACTGCTGCTAAATAAATTGGATGATAAGTTATGAATACACAATTTGCACACTTTCTTATGTATTGATGAACAAGCAACCAGAATTGTTAGCTTTGAGTAAAAGCTTCACATATGAACTGTTTGACCAAATGCCCATGTCAATAAACTGAAATGGGAAACTTAGAAAGAAAAATATAGCACGGAACTTTACAGGGGCTAAGAAGCCCTATGCTTGGTGGGCAACTCATGGGGCAACATGCCCTATTCTACAACAATTATCCGTGAGGCTCCTCTCTCAGGTTACTTCATCCTCTTGTTGTGAGAGAAATTGGAGCACATATGGGAATTTGTATAGGTTGAAGAAGAGTGGGATTGAGCAGTCCAAGGCATAGACAATGGTGTATGTGCACACCAACCTCCATCTTATTTACAGGCATAGAGAGAAGTGGTTGAAGGAAAAGATAAAGATGTGGGATGTGTTTCCTGATGATATGGGTTTTGACAGCAGTGATGAGTTGGCATCAGCCAACTTGGATCTTAATGAACCAGTGCTAGAGCCAATCACTTTTGATGATGGTGATCCTCTTCAGGGGTCATCTTCCACACCAGTAAATAGGAGGGTGCAGGAGAGAGCAGTGGCAATGATGTTGATTTTGATGATTCTGACATGGAGGAGGACAACTGACAGTCACGAGCTGTGAGATTATTCCATCTACAATTCTAGTATCTACCCTATTTTGTATTTTCTATTGGCATTCCCACCTATAGTATCAATGACTCAATATCTATAAAACATTTTGATTTCGATGACTTAATGAGAAAACTGTAGTTTATGCCATATGGTTCTAATTCCTTGTGTATTAGTCATTTGATCATCATTGAAGTAGTATTAGTAACTAGTTGTATTATTGAATTTATATCATGTATGAATCATGAATATGATGTATCAATAGTTTGTAAAATTGTAAATGTTCTACTTTCTAACAAAATTTGAATCTTTATGTCTATATTTCATTTTTGTATGTGTAATTTGTAATTTTTTTTAATACACACACACACACACAAACCGTCTCCTGTGTCCCATGACTTAGCTGAAAATGTTCAATTTTCTTCAGCAATCATCACATGGACTTCAGGCGTTAATAAACTGATGAGGCAAAAACAACAAATAGACATTTCTTCATGTTTGAAAGATGTCGTTCATTAAGAGAAACATAGTCCTTACTAAAGCATTTTAAGCAAGTGTAAAGAGATCTAGCATCTACATTCTAGCCATGCTTTAATCAAAACATATTGCCTACAAATATCCACTGGCTCATTTAAAAGTCCAATGTGATCAATTACTTAAACCGTCAAAATATTTGAACACTAGGTTGATCTGTATCTTTTATAACCTTCACACTAGTACATCTCAGATGAAACTATAAATTAATAGATGAACAAACCTAGCTACTTCTCATATAGAATTGGAATAGGAATCTAAGGGTGCCGATGGGTTACTTACTTAGGCTATGTGAAGATAGTGGACTTGTCTTGATTCTTGCCAGTGCATAATGGGATGTCATGTTCCCAAGAGAAGGCCAGCATGGAGTGACTTAGTAGTCTAATTGTTCACGAAGACTATAGTCAGGCACAAACAGGGAACAAGAGGAGAAATAAGGGTGATTTGGTGGCTAAACGATTAATTAAGCCAAAAAGCATAGGAAAAGTCACTTAAGCTAAAGTCAACGGAGAAATAGAATGAAAAGGTGTTGAGGGGGGACATAATTATTAATTACTCAACTTAGGAGGAAAAGCACCTAGCTCCTAATTCCAACGGAGAATTAGATCGGGAAGAGTATGAAGCGAGGAATTCGATCTAATTCCTCATTATGTTATGATTTGATGGTTGAGACAGTTTCCAAAGGAGGAGGAAATCGACCCCCTTGTTGTTTTGTGGATTTCTAGAGGAAACCACCACCATTGATTGGTTTTGGTGTTGAGAGACACACCCTAGCCTATCGGAGATACCATCCAGGTATTTCACCGTGCTATTCAGGAGATCCAATTTGCAGTGATTGCGCAGCTTAGCCACTGACGGCACAAGGGCTAGAGAGAGGGTTTGTGTAGCTACATGAGACAAAGGATTATCTTGCAGATTCCTTCCAACCCAGTTGAGAGCTAGCCAGGTCGCTTCTTTTGAGCCACCAGTCATCAGTTTCTGATGTTGGAATCTCTCAGAGCGCAGTAGACAGCCAGATAGTGCGCATCTCTTGAGGAAGTGCATTTGGGGTTCTAGGGGGTATTCCAGATCAGATCCAAGGAAACCCTTCCGACCCATTACAGAGGAGGCCAGGACAATCATTTTGAGATATACATCATCGGATTCCGTTGGTGGGATCACTAGGGCGCACTCACACAACCTAGGAGGTGCGCACACCCTCGGGGGGTGACATCCGAAGCTTCAGAGGTTAGATCCTTAGTCCAACAATTACCAAGAGCAGCCTAGAGGCCAGGGCGCTCAGGTTGGAACAGATTCCAGTCCGTTTTGTCGAGCATAGCCATCTGGGGGAGTTTTCCAGTGTCTGCAGCAGTTGTCGTGAGCTCCCTGAACTGCCTTTTGTCGATCTATCTGTGTATGCCATATCTCCTTCATCTTCTGATCACGGGTATTTCATATTAGTTTGCTTTGTATTCCAGTGACGATCCATGAGATCTAACTGATGACTATTTTATCTACTTACATCATATTATTGTATTTCTTTCTTTTTCCTCATAATACATATTAGCGAGATGTGTTGTCCTTTCTTTTGCATGCATCATATATACTGCTAAAACAATAAATGAATGAAACACACATGCGAAAATCACCAAGCATGTTCAAACATTAACTCAAACGCATCCTGAAACCCCCAGAGTATCAGTTCCGAGTGATAAAACAGTAGTTCAGCAGTAGATATCTAGATCAGCTAGATCAAGGATATTTCAGTGGTATCATAGCCTTCTTCCTACCAGCTTTTGAAGAAGTGCTTCTCATGACACCATGATTCCGGGAACAGGTGAAGAATACCCAGAGGGACGAGGACACCGTGGGGACGAGTACATTCAGTACCGCAGAGGTCATAGTAGAGATAGGAGAGATAGAAACCGAAGGGATTACACTCCTTTCCACACTCAGTCAGATACAGAGCCAGAGTTAGAGGACAGAGAGCATATCAATTCAGACACAGAGGTCGAGATAGAGAAGACTATGGGTGGCAGGCGTGAGACACACAAGGGCAGGTGAAAAGGCCCCGAGACACGTGTTGACAATACATAGGCCATGTTAAATGACCTAGCTAAAGGACAGAGGAACATGATGAACGACATACAACAGATGGATATTAGTGCACAAATGCTCCACCATAGCATGAGCACTCTAGGTGCCAACACCGCAGAAGGAGTGAGTGGTTCAAGAGGACACCGGGAGGTGGGGCCAGTGGCTCCAGTGGATCTCAGGGTGGAGCCAGTCGACACCCTTCACCAGTCCGAGCCTACACATCGTCTGGGAGGATTCCCTAACCTTTATACCCACAGTTCCAGGGAGGAAAGCCAGTGGGACAGCCAGGGCAGTCGGGTCAGGGACAGGTGGTGCCACAGGATCCATTCGAGTACAGGAGAGACTACTTAGCACTAGGACCGGAGTTCCATGCAGACATGAGTTTGATGGACTATTGTTCGATCAAATATTGCAACAAACCCTAGGAGGCAGAGAGGGGCAATGGGCAAACTCACAACATGGATTTCATCAAGAAAGTTGGAAACTTGAACATTCCTACTTTAGACGGATCATCACGATGCTCAGCCCAGGCATGGGTCTAGAAGCTTGACACATATTTCAAGCTTAACCTGATGACAGAGTCGGAAGCTATCAACTTCGCCACCTTGCACTTGGAGGGGGAGGCCCACGAGTGGTGATACCATGGGTCGGTGACCTTGCGTCACAGCCACATTACGCCATATTTGGAGTTCACTGAGAGGTTGATGGAGAGGTTTGACAAGAGAGATCCAGAGCTCCACTTCAGGGGCCTTACACAGTTGAGACAGACCGGGTCAGTTGAGGCCTTCATCACAGAGTTCCAGCGGAAGGCAGTGGCTGTATCATATATATTGAAGCATAGACTGGTGATGTTGTTCACCGAGGCATTGACAGAGCCATTGAGGGGTTGGATTAAGGATTTCAAGCCTCACACCTTACAGGAGGCCATTGTGCGCACAAGAGACATGGGGGAATCAACGTTGAAACCCAAAATCTTTACCAAACCCTTTGTACCACAGAGAGGCAAGGATCAGAAAAATCCTCAAAGGGAATGGAAGGGTAAACCCAAGATGGATGATGACACAAGACGGGAGTTGATGAGGAAGAATCTTTGCTTCTCTTGGAGAGACCCTTGGGTCCCAAGGCATAGATGCATGGGAAAGGGACAGATCCACTACATTGAGGTGGAATCAGGCAGTGAGGAGGAGGAGGAGGAGGATATCGGGACACAAGCAGACAGTGATTCAGAGGATTAGACCACACATGAGCCAGTGCAGCAACCGAGGAAACCTCAGATACCGGCAGGGTCACAGCCCAAGGAAGAGACAAAACCTCGTAGAGAGGTGAAAGGGGAAACCATAGCAATCCTTTCCGGAGTACCCAGGTACAACGCTTTCAGGCTCAAGGGCCTTGTACAGGGGCAACGCATGACCGCTTTAGTTGATGGTGGGGCCACCCACAATTTCATAGATGCATCCTTAGTAGCCAGGAGGGGGTTACGCACTGAGGAGTTTGAGGGATTCCATGTGGCAGTGGCAGATGGATACACGATGACATGTTTGGACATGATCCCAGACCTAGAGGTCAAACTAGGCAACTACACCCTCACAGATACTTTCTATGTAGTTGACCTATCAGACATTGATGCAGTATTGGGGGTATAGTGGTTATATTCATTGGGGGAGATTGGGTTCAACTATCAAACGTTGACCATGAGCTTCAGAGACGCCAGTGGATCGAGAGTGGTACTGAGAGGCATGTCTACAGGAGCACCACGAGCAGTATCAGCAAAAAGGATGGAGCAAATCTTCCGTCACGGTGATGTAGCTTATGCAGCAGAGTGTTTGATCACCACGCGGAAGGATTCAGAGGGAAGAGAGCAATACCATCCACAGATCAAAGAGCTTTTGAGTCAGTATGAGCCAGTGTTTGGGCCGATACCACCAGGGAGACCACCAGACAAGGGATTTGAGTATACGATTGAGTTGAAGGCAGGGGCTATGTTGGTGATCACTGCGCCCTATAGGCACCCCAAGAGATTCAAGGACGACATTGAGAAAGCAATCAAGGAATTGTTTGCGATAGGGCGCATTAGGCCCAACACGAGTCCTTTTGCCTCTTCAGTCATTCTAGAACTGAAAAAAGATGGCAAATTGAGGATGTGCATTGCTTACAGAGCTCTCAACAAGAAAAAGATCAATAATAGGTACCCCATTCTATGCATAGATGAGTTGATGGACGAGTTAAATGGTGCAATTTTCTTCACCAAGATTGTTCTGCGGTCAGGATATCATCAGATCAACATCAGGGAGTAGGATATAGAGAAGACAGCATTCAGATGCCATTTCGGACACTTTCAGTTCTTGGTCATGCCGTTTGGATTGACCAACGCACCTGCCACTTTCCAGTCTTGCATGAACCACATCTTCAGAGGGAAGTTGAGGAAATACCTTTTGGTATTCTTCGATGATATATTGATTTACAGCAGGACGTGGGATGAGCCTCTAGCACATTTGGAGGAGGTCTTGGGCATTATGCAGGCACAGTCATTATATGACAAGGAGTCCAAATGTGAGTTTGGCATGAGAGAATTATTGTACTTGGGGCATATCATCAGTGAACAGGGAGTACAAGTTCATCAAGAGAAGATCAGGGCCATTTTGGATTGGCCAACACCCAAGAACCTCACGGAGCCGAAGGGATTCTTTGGGTTATGCAGTTACTACAGGCGGTTCGTCGAGGGCTTTTCAAAGTTGGGAGCACCACTCACAGATTTGACCAAGAAGGGCGCCTTTCATTGGACAGAGGAGTCACGACAGACATTTGAGAAAATGAAGGAGGTTATGAGCACATGCCATGTTCTAGCCCTTCTGATTTCTCACAGCCATTTGTCTTAGAGTGTGACACATCAGGGGTGGGGATTGGAGCAATTTTGATGCAGGGAGGCCATCCCATTGTGTTCGAGAGCAGGAAGTTCAACTAGTCGGAGAGACTCTACTCTATTTACGACAAGGAAATGCTAGCGATCATGCATGCCTTAACCAGATTCAGGCAGTATCTGGTACGTAGCAGATTTGTAGTGAAGTCTGATCACAACAGTCTCAAGTATTTCCTGGATCAGAAAGACCTCAGTGAGAGACAACAGAAGTGGGTCTCGAAGATCCAAGCCTTTGACTTTGACATTGAGTATGTCAAGGGAAACTTGAAAGAGGAACGTCGTAGCAGATGCCTTGTCCAAGAGGCCACCAGGGTGTTCGATGATGGACATTTGCACAGATTGGAAAGCACATTTGTTGGTGGAATACTCCAAAAACAAATTTGCTTGTGAGGTGATGGATGGACAGGTGGTTGATGACAGATATCGGGTACTAGATGATGTCATTTTCTACAAGGACCGGATCTACCTCGTTCCTGAATCTACCTTGAAGGGGAAGATTTTGAAGGTGTGTCATGATTCGCTTGCAGTCGGGCATCAGGGGTACTTCAAAACTTACAGGCAGATCAGGGAAAGATTCTCATGGAAGGGTGTCAAGCATGATGTACTGAAACACATCCAGGAGTGCACGACTTGTTAGCAGAACAAGTCCAAGCAGACACACCCTGTGGGGTTACTTCAGCCTCTATCCATTCTAGAGCATAAATGAAAGAGCATTTATATGGACTTCATTACAGGTCTTCCTCGAGTGCAAGGCAGGGTCTGTATATTTGTGGTGGACGACAGGATGACCAAATTTGCACATTTCTTTGCCATACCCACAGACTACAAGGCCATACAGGTAGCGGAGTTATTTTTCAGAGAGGTATTCTGGTTGCACGGCTTACCCAGGCAGATGGTTAGTGATAGAGATGGGCGCTTCATCAGCGCATTTTGGCAAGAGCTTTTTCGTTTGGCAGACACAGAGCTAGCCACGACTACCAGCTACCACCCACAGACAAATGGACAGACAAAGATTGTTAACAAATGTGTGGAGGGGTATCTTAGAAACTATGTGCGAGGGCAGCAGCGCACATGGGTGAGTATTGCTACAACACGACTTACCATATGTCTATTAGGATGTCACCATTTAGAGCATTGTATGGATACGATACACCCTCTTTTGTGGAGACTGTGTTTGGGGAAAGCAAGGTCCCGAGGGCCAAAGACTGGGTGGAGGAGAGCCAGAGGATCCTGTGAGCAGTGAAGGAAAACTTGTAGGCAGCTCAGAGCCAACAGAAGATCTATGCAGACAGGTAGAGGATAGAGCGCAGTTTCGAGGTAAGGGACTTGGTTTTTCTACGGTTAAAGCCATATAGATAGTCCTCCTTGAAGAGGAGCGGAGCAAAGAAGAAGAAACTGAAATTTTATAGGCCATACGAAGTCATCCGGAGGGTAGGCAAAGTGGCATATGAGCTAGAGCTACCGGAGGGTAGCAAGATTCATAACGTCTTTCACGTTTCTTGCCTTAAAAAGGCAGTGGGACAACAGATTAGTATTTTAGAGGAGTTGCCACCCTTGGATGAGGAGGGTCAGTTGGAGCAGGTGCTCGAGCAGAGAGAGCGCAGGTTGAGGAGCAGGATCATCGGGGAGTGCTTGGTTAGATTGAGGGGACTTTCAATGGAGGATGCCACATGGGAGGGAGAGCATATTTTCCAGCACCCATGATTGATGTTGCTTGAGGACAAGCAATCTCGGGAAGGGAGGACTCCGATGTCTTGTTCCCAAGTGTAGGCCAGCAAGGAGTGACTTAGTAGTCTAATTGTTCCCGTAGACTATAGTCAGGCACAAATAGGGAACAAGAGGGGAAATAAGGGTGATTTGGTGGCTAAACGATGAATTAAGCCAAAAAGCATAGGAAAAGTCACTTAAGCTAAAGTCAACGGAGAAATAGAATGAAAAGGTGTTGAGGGCGGACAATTATTAATTACTCAACTTAGCAGGAAAAGCGACTAGCTTAAGTGATGTCAACAGAGAATTAGATCGAGAAGAGTATAAAGGGAGGAATTCGACCTAAGTCCTCATTATGTCATGATTTGATGTTGAGACAGTTTCCAAAGGAGGAGGAAATCGACCCCTTGTTGTTTTGTGGATTTCTGGAGGAAACCACCACCATTGATCGATTTCAGTGTTGAGAGACACACCCTAGCTTATCGGAGATACCATCCAGGTATTTTACCATGATATTCAGGAGATCTAGTTTGCAGTGATTGCGCAGCTCAGCTAGTGAGGGTGCAAGGGTTAGAGAGAGGGTTTGTGTAGTTGCACGAGACAGAGGATTATCTTGCAGTTTTCTTCTGACCCAGTTGAGAGCTAGCCAGGGCGCTTCTTTTGAGCTACCAGTCATCAGTTTCTGACGGTGGAATCTCTCAGAGCGCAACAGACAGCCAAATAGTGCGTAGCTCTTGAGGAAGTGCATTTGGGGTTCTAGGGAGTATTCCGGATCAGATCCGAGGAAACCCTTCCGACCCATTAAAGAGGAGGCCAGAATGATCATTTCGAGATATACATCGTCGAATTCCGTTGGTGGGATCACTAGGGCGCACTCACACAGCCTAGCAAGTGCGCAAACCCCCAGGGGGTGACATCCGGAGCTTCAGAGGTCAGATCTTCAGTCTGACAGTTACCAGGAGCAGCCTAGAGGCCTGACACTCAGTTTGGGACAATTTCTAGTCCGTTCTGTCGAGTACAGCCATTAGGGCAAATTTTCCAATATATGCAACAATTGTCGTGAGCTCTCGGAACTTCCTTTTGTCGATCTATCTGTGCATGCCAGATCTCCTTCATCTTTTGATCACGGGTATTTCATATTAGTTACTTTGTGTTCCAGTGTTGATACATGAGATCTAACAGATGACTATTTTATCTGCTTCCAGCATATTATTGTATTTCTTGCTTTTTCCTCATAATACATATTAGCGAGATGTGTTGTCCTTTCTTTCGCATGCAGCATATATACTGCTAAAACAATAAATGAATGAAACACACATGCGAAAATCACCAAGCATGTTCAAACATTAACTCAAACGCATCCAGAAACCCCTAGAGTATCAGTTCCATGTGATAAAACAATAGTTCAGCATTAGATATCGAGATCAGCTGGATCAGGGATATTTCACATAAGTGGCATTAACTTCTTGGAGTCATACTCACCAAATATCACTTCATAATGATCCATCCCCTGATTATGATATTGGCACTGTTGTCGTCCTTATACACACTTGCAAACGTGGACTAAGTCTCAATCCACTTAGTGTGTCCTTGGAGGCACGATGCCAAAGTTCAAGCCCACTGTCACCTCGACTTGAACTTCTTTCGTCTAGGCTTACTCCTAGGGAAGCCAAGGGGGGTAGACCCTAGTTACTATGTGAGTTATTAGGTGAAATCTAGGAGTTAATTTTAATTTGTTAAAGGTAGGGGGAAACTAGTCTATATGAGAGGCAACAATGCAATGCAAACCTTTAATGCAAAAGCAACCCTTTCCCTAAGTCAACTATGACTAGTGCCTAAGGTTGGGCAATCGGGTCAATTAGGTTACAACAAGATCTAAATACAAAGCAAAGAATAACTTTACAAGTTAGATGAAATACAAAGAATTATAACAAATAAAGAATATCTAAATGTTACAACAATATACAAGAAACAACTACTTACAAATGAAAAGGATTAAGCACTAGTTAGATCTATGATACTTGTAGAGCAATAATTGAACTAACTTCTAATTGATTCTGCCGGAATAGAAAGAGATAGATCAAGGATGCATCTACAACAAACACACAACTCAAAACCCAAGCTTGAAGTGCCCCAAAGAGAGATGCGCAACTTCAAGGGGGTTGCTCAAGGACAAATGCACAGCTCAAGAGGAAAAAAGACAAGGGAAGAAAGCCACCAATGGGCACAAGTGCGCAACTTAAGAGGATATAAAAATTGAAACAAAAGCCTCCACGGGCACTAATGCGCAACTTCTGAAATGAACTACTCAATCACAACAAAAATGCTCAATTAAAATGCTTGAAAGATAACTTGAAGTAAAAGTTCCTTCTTGAAGAATACTTTGTCAATTTATTTTTAAAGTGGAGTCGCCAGATGACCAAGTTTATCAAACAAACAAGAGCATCAGACAAAGCAAAAACAAGAAGGAAAACAAAAGTTATATTATTAAGTTGGAACAAGAATTGGATATCAATGAGTGCTTCTTCTCCAAGAAATTCAAGCAGCCCACAAGGATTGTTCCTTGCAGTATACTTGACAGATTTGTTCAATGGAGTCACCACTTGGAAAGGAATCACACGAAATCAACCAATGCAAGTTCAAAGAATTTTTAGTGACTAAAGTTAAGTCGTTTTGACCAAGGATAAATGACTTATCCCCGGTAACGGCGCCAAAGATGTTGTCGTCCTTACATTGATGATTTTAGGGGCTAAATTTC
>ML783438.1:573538-611123 GCA_009831015.1 Picea engelmannii | reverse complement strand
AGAAGATGTACGATGCCCTAACAAACCTCTTCTCAGTCAGAAACATTGGACAAGTAATGAGTTTGAAGAATGAGCTCCGTGACATGAAGATGAATGATGATGACAGCATAACATCATACTTTGTGAGAATCTCTCAGTTAAGATATCAACTACAAGCCATTGAAGAGATCATTTCAGAGAAAGAACTGGTAAATATAGTACTCAATGGTCTTCCCAAGACATGGGATGCATTTGCCGCAAGCATGAACACAAGGAAGGAGTATCCTACATTTGAAGAACTTTGGACTTGTTGTGCACAAGAAGAATCAAGGATTAGTGCAAAAGAGAAACACCAAAAGAAATACGATGATCAAGCCTTCACAACAAGATTCAAGAATTTCAGGAACAAAACGAAGTTTGGCTCAAGGAAGAAGCCAAATCAAGAGAAAGATATGTCAGAAATACAATGCTTCAACTGTCGAAAATATGGTCACTACAAGAATCATTGTCCCAAGCTAAAGAAAATGAAGGAGACACACGAAGCATCAGTTGCCAAGGAAAAGGAACCTTCAAAGAAGACTAAGCAGGATGAAATAGACTTCTTCTTCTAAGACAAGGTAACAATACTCTTCATAGTTATTGTACATACCATGTTTTCTGTACATATCTTGCATATCTATTTCTTAGAAGACAATATGTTCCAAGAGAAACTATACCTATGGAAGAACAACAACATAAGGATTGCTATCACAATGACTATAATACAAGGCAATACACATGAAAGGATGAAGTACATCAACAACCCCTGGTAACAATTCATGTGGAAGTTATTACATAAGTGACAGCTACAAGATAAGCCAAAATCAGAATCAATCTTGAAGAAACCTAGAAGAAGTAAAGACAGAAATAAGTCAGCAATCAAGAGGAAATTGGAGAAAGACTTATGACACTTTGCAGAAAGCAATAAGGATGCAGACGAAAGCGTGGACTTTGTTAGATGGAGGGAGCCGATTATATATGCATTCATACATGAAGCAAGGATTAGGAAGGAGCTAATCCTATGATCCATTGAAGATGATGAAGTATATATCCATGGTAGCAGCCATGAAAAGCAGTACGTGTTCAGTTTGACTTTAGAAGAAGTCTTCTTTGAAAAGAAGCCTTAAAGTATCCCTGGTTGTCCATCCACATCCATGATCCTATGATGAAAGAAAGAAGTTGGAATCTTCATGGCATGGAATCTATAGAAAACTCCATGGACCCAAGAGCTAAAGAGAAACATGAGGAAGAACATAAAGATTCCAAGAAAGAAAGAAAAGCCAGAACAACTAGTCATTGTATCGAGAATCACAAGACTACCAGCCTGATATGAACTCACTAAAAGCAATCAAGCAAAGGAACTGAAAGTTGTGATGAAGAACAGTGAATGGAAGACTTATGAATGAAAGCATTGTGAGATCCAAAACTAGAGGTTCTCCCAGATGGAGGGAGAAGACTATGATGATTGTTTGTTCCAGTAAACCAGACATACCTCTACATGAGCCATTATATCGTCCGCAATATCCATGGGTTGGAGTTTACATCAGATGAATGCCAAGACTATTCTCCAAAATAATTGAACAAAGAGCGTATGAAGAGCAACCTCAAGGCTTTAAGGTATACCAGAAAGAAACCCTTGTATGCAGATGAAAGAAGACAACTTGGTAAAGAACCTCCAATGAACAATAGAAGCGTGGTGAAAAACTTTCTATAACAAAGATATTGTATCAGAATGGTTACTCCGCAGCTCAGGATGATGGATTGCTAATCCATGACAAACTCTCATGATGGCAGAAGAAGTACCACTTGGATATGTTCCAATTTGACCCTTGCCACAATGTTATGAGCTAGCAGGAAACAAAAGATGAATCCAATAATGATATACTATATTGATTAGAGCTATATGAAGCCTTCAGAGAAAACCAGTGTTCCAGAAAGACCAAAGTACATTTGAGATCAAACATTACATTCTTCGTGATGAAGTCCAGAAAAGAGAAGTGGTTATCCAATACATATCTCCACAGATGAGCAGATAAGCAGATATTTTGGTAAAGCCTTTGTCCAAAATGAAAGAGTTTGCGTACTCAAGAAACAGCTGGAGCTCGTGGAGACGAATTCCTTATTGAAAAGGGAAGAGATGACTCCCAGGTTGGGAGGGAGCACTGATGTGTTATTGATTTATGGACAATCATTTTTTTGGTTCGAAAAATGGTCCAAGATGAGCAGTTCCTTTCCAGTTCGAAAAGTGGTTTGAGATTTCTAACAGACAGGCATTTTCCAGTTCGAAAAATGGTCCAGATCGAATGGTCATTTTCGTAATGAAAATGGTTCGATGGATTGTTGATGTACCATAGACAGTGATTCCCCTTGTGGTTAATCATAGGGAATGGTCTAGGATAGTCTCTCTTCTTGACAGTCACTCTCAATAGTGGTCAAGAAGACTGGTCTGCCTCACCAGACAGTCATTCTTTCGAAGCTCACAGTTGTGAGCAGTTTCGAAGAATGGTCTGTTTTGGAGGTTGCTGCAGGACAGTCATTTCCTTAGGAAATGGTCCAGACAGTCATTCCCTAGGGTAGATTCATTCTCTCCAGGTTGCACTTTGTTTAGTGCCGGAGGAATGGCCCAGATAGGTGAATGGTCTAGGTTCAGCAATCAAAGACAGGCATTCCCTAGGGCAGACTCATTCTCTCAAGGTTGCACTTTGTTTAATGCCGAAGGAATGGCCCAGATAGGTGAATGGTCCAGGCTCAGAAATCGGGACAGTTATTATTCCTTGCTTGAGAAGAATAGTCCAGATAGCTCATCATTGATGTTTTAACTTTTACCTTCTGAGGGCAGATGCTCTTCCAGATCTCACAGATGTGAGTGGAAGAATGGCCCAGATGATTCAGTTTATATCATAACAATGTTTTTTGTGCAGGTTGATGATATGATTGTTATGGAGACTGTATTTCTCCGAACAGTAGATGTATACTACTGTGGTGGATGTGTTCCACTGATTGTGACTATATGTCACTGATCAAGTATCTGTGTGCTACTTGGTGTGGTAGTGTACCATTGGATTGTAGTTGTGTACTACTATGGATAGACACAGTTGTGTTCTATTGAATGACATTGTTCCGATTGCCTTGAAGACTATCAGTAGTGTTGGAAATGATTATCAGCTAGATAGATGATCAATGGACAGAGATTTCCCAGACAGAAAATGGTTTAGTATGTCTAGATTAGAAGAATGGCTCTTGTGTCACTCTGAGGAGTGAGTGACTTATCCAACATCATGTCTAATTACTTAGATGGAGTATGGTTTCGAGAGATGATGCAGATGATGACACTGATAGTTATGATGGTGCTCATGATCTAATCATGAGTTAGTCTATACGACTATATTGATGCTACCGGGTAAATGGTATGTTTGTGCTCAAGACCATTAGCTTCAATACCTCCCTAGCTAAGAGGGAGTGTTGATATTATGGTAGCTGCGGGAGGTATTTACCTCCACATGTAAACCTGACAAGAATAGAATATTCCGGGAAGCAAGAAGAAACCCTAATTAATTGGTTAATAACCCTAGAAGACAAGTCGACTAAAGAGAATGACTTGTATTAGGTTATTAGCTTCCAAGAGAATAAGTCGACTAAAGGAAATATTATATACTAAAGAATTAGTACCCAGAATGAGAAGTCGGCCCAGGCAGTCTGCCAGAATTAGTATAAATACAGGAGGCCAGTCTTCATTCTGGCCAGTATTCTCATAACTGCAGAAGCAGCGCTTGTGCGCACTGCAGTTGGCCAGTTTGTGCGCAAGTTTGGAGGAGAGTTGTCGTTGCAGCTGTTGCAGCTAGCAGATTTCGGTTTTGGCTTGGACTCTCTCTTGGTTATGGTTTGGACTCTCTAATCAGCTCTTGTTACTCTTTTTTGGTGCGCTATCCTTGAAGAGCGGTGCGCTATCTTGTTTGGCTATCTAGCCTAGGGTTTGCTTATGGAATGATTCTCTGTCAAGATTAAGGTGCTCGGGCGTGGCTTCGGCCTATGGTTGGGTGACAATAGTGATATTGTCTATGGTTAAATGAGAACATCCATCATATTCTAACAAAAATAATGCCTCCAATGGTGCACCCTCCAAGAATCCTTCAAAATAGAATAAATGATCCATGAAGTGGTGCACTCCACAAGAGAATGGCCTAGGAACAAGTGCCCAACGTTCATGTAGTTGTTAAAGTAATCATGAAGGTGAGGAACGACCTCAATATGTGTGCACAAGATAGTTAGGGTGCGACTTTCAAGGCTCAACAAACCTACCATATAGTAATCCATAGAAGCATGTGCAATAGATCCACATAAGGGAGCACTAAACTAGGAGAGTGGACAAGTCAACATGCAACCACCTCCAAATAATATAAAATAATCAAGTGCATAGGTGCTCCTTTGAGAAATGTGCAATGGGACCACATTGACCAAGTAAGATAATGATAAAATATTCTTTGAAGAGATGTGCCCTAAGGGTATGTGGCCACCACAACAACCTTCACCAATATAATTATAATTCTTGCCAAGTCAAAGCGATAAGGGCACTCTTCAAGAAAGGCTCTCCACCACCAAACAATATAAAATAATCCAAGAGTGAGGGGCGCCCTAGGGAGATGTGCAAAGTAGTTGTAACCTCCCCTCAACAAATAATATAATAAACCCCAAATAGAGTGTGTCCTTGAGAAGTGTGTTGAAGCGGTTAGATCTCCTCCATAAATGTACCAAATCTAGATCAATGTGCATACACAACCAACCAAATCCCAAAATAGCAATGTGCCTTAGAAGAATGTGGCATAGGACTATGTTGACCAAACCAAATAATATAAAATATGCTCCATGAGAGGTGTGCCCTAGGGAGATGTGCGTAAGTAGTTACATCCTCACAAAAATAAGAATAATATATCCAAAACCATGTGTTGTAAGGAGAAACCATCAATCAAAACCATGCATTGATTTATAAAACCATGGGTACATAAATGGAGGGCCTAGAAGATTGTGCAAAAGGTCTTCACACCTCCAAGTATGTGTCAATGATACCAACTAAGGGGAGCTCTATAATCCCTCAAGAAACCAACCATCTTAAGGATGTCACATCACCATCAAATAGCCAATATCCTCAAGGGCATTCACACCATTAGGATAAATGTGCTAGATCACCATAAAAATGTGTGCCAAAAAGAAATACTACGCATGAACCATAGTGAGTGCCAATCATTAAATCACCACATCCAAGAGCAATATTAACCAAATAAACTTAGTGAAAGCCTTGGTTGATGGGTATCCCCCTCCATGAATGTGCTAAGGATCAATCAAATGCATGATCAAAACTATGCAAACCCTCAAATATGCCTCAAACACCACATGGGCTAGAAGCAAGCCTCCATACAAGACATGATTATGCTAACTAGGAAGACAAGACACATGACCTAACCATGATAATAAATCAATCAGAAATAATCCCATCGTGGTGATGTGCTCTAAGGGGGGCAATCAAATAAGTGTACTTAGTAACATACTCTTCTCTAGACATTGCGCACACACCATCACCAGTGGTCACACATGCCATAAGGGAAGTGCCAAGAAGAGTATATGCATCCATAACAATGCCCCTATATCCATCAAAACTCCATAGACACCATGCTACATACCCCATCCATAATGATGAAAATCGCAAGGTCAAACCTCATGCAACATGAAAGGTAACACTCTCCAAACCCTAGCTAGAGCAACCACAACAAACCTTAGCCACCAACTCCTCCTAGCTAGGAATCTCTCCCAACCAAAGCTAGTCACTCCACCAAAGATCCACAACTAGCAAGAATACATACCAACAAGTCCCCTTTGACACCTACAATTGCATCACACAAGTGTACAAGAGCCACAAAACCCTAACCTTCTTCTCTCACAAGAACCACAAGAACAAGTGCTCCATTGCACCTCTAGGGTTTCTCCCAAACCTAGCTTATCTTGTCTTCATAGGACAAAACCCAACACTAATGCCTTGCTTGCATCAACACAAGAACCCTAGTGCACGAGACAAGAGAGCAAAGTACAATGAAGAAGTATTGATGAAAGAGACAAGTTTGCTCTAACTCTCATATCTATAATACATGATGATGTGATGTGATGAATGAAAAGACTCTCCTACATTTATAAATATGAAAGGTGAGGGAGGCCAATAGTAATAAGGTGGACAAGGTCCATAAGCAACCTAACTAATAATTGGTAGGTCCACACGTGAAGTGCTCCAACTCTAAGTGACACGTGTCAAGCTCCAAGGTATGCACATCCATCAAAAAAGGGTCCTGAGGTGGGTGCTCCACAAGAAGGGTCCAACATTCCTCTCCAACGGTCTCCAACGCTCCAACACTACCTCCTATTCATGTGCTCCTCCAAGTCCACCACAGCTCCATGAGCACTACTCAAGCCAAGCATCCTAAAGTCAAGCATAAGCCTCCATGTAAGCAACCAAGTGATCCAATGCTACCTAAGGCTCAACACCCTACTCCTAAATGCCCAACGCTCCTACTTCAAGTAGGTCCTTCTCCCAAGCAAGCAACTATGCCCTCCATGTGTGCCTCATGTAGAATGTCACCATGCCACACAGGTCTCCAACCTCCTAAGGAAGTGCACCACGTAGGCATCAAGTCAAGGTATAGCATTCCATGAATAAGCTATCTTTGATGTGTATGTCTGCTAAGGTACAACCAAGGGTAGTCCAGACACCATGCACTCCATATCACATGAAGCACCCTCAAGCATGGTGTAAACACTTTCGGAATAACTCCAAAATCTAACAAGAAATTATTTATAAATTATGGAGGTTTTAAACCAAAGAGCATGGAATTTCACACACCCTCAAGTACACAAATTATGTTAGAATTCTAAGACATAATTTGAGATCTTATGCATGCTCAATTAACATGACTTTCTAATTGTCAAAAGTGACCTACTCGAGGAGAGCTCCGAATCCACCCATAGACCTTTAACCAGCAACAAAAGAACTACATATCCATCAAAACTCTATAAGACATCAAAGACACAATATTAGCACTTTAGTGAGAAACCCTCAGAAAAGGAACCCACTACCAAATGACTGCAACTCAATTTACTGGGAATAAAATCTTGTAAATAGTATGCAAGTATTTTATTCAACCCTATTTTGTTGCTTGGCTGATTTATCATTTCAATGAAAAAAAGCCTTCTGAATTTCACTCCGTGTACTTTAACAAAATCTGGACTTTGATGACTACATTTCTTGAATAGATTTCAAGCCAAGGGACTCCTTTTCATGTGCCTTGAATCTTTAAAGAAAATAGCAAACTTCGACTAGGTAGAACTGCTTAGAATGAATACCCAGAGCTTTTTGTCATACTAACTAATTACAACAAATAAATGAGTCTCTCCAAAAAGAAAGACCAGGGATGAGTAGTAAATCAATCTGCCAACTTACCATTTAAAACCTTCTGTGTAGTAACACTGCAGGTAATAGGCAGAAAATCTCTAGCATTCTGGCAACAAAATTCATAGTTTCCCTGCTTTTTTGCTGTTATTCACCTCTATAGGAATAAATACTATACATTTTTGCTCTCAAAGTTGATCTCTTGTAAATGTAGCCACCTAGCTGATAGTTTTGCCCGCTCTGTCCTGGGAAGTCAACTCACCACTCCTATTTGCTATTAATGTCCTTCATTGTCTGTCACGCTTGAAATAAAAACCCACGGCATTGAAGGTAATTTTCAGCCGTAATGGAAAAACCACATCAACAATTAATGACAACAGTATATGCAGTCATACTGACCTAAACATTTAATGCATCCCATAAAGCTGGTTCTGCAGATGTCTGTCTACCATCCATTCAGCACAGTTGTATTTCAATTCACATAATTGATGGAAATTCAATGGAAAGGGAAAAGGCCGGGAGAAAGCATCGCTCAAAGTGTCAATGTGGATGTTTACTGAAGCTTTTGGCATATAGGCAAAACAGCAAACTGTAGGTACACAAAATGAGCAATAATATATACGCTTTTTATTTCATGTACAAAATTCTTAGATAAATTCCCATCCTTCCTTAAGGCTTCTATATTTCAGTTATGGTTCATCTCATCATTCCAATGTGGCATGTAAAATATGTACTTTATTCAACCATTAATGTTAAATAAACTTGCTGTGAATATGTCAAATAACCGTTCTCAAATTCAAGAATCTCATCGAATGGGATTTCTCGATCTACCAGACTTTCAGGCTCTCTAATCAATTACCAAAGTAACATGTTAAAAAAATGCATGGCCAGCATCAGTCCTCTAGTGAAACAGTTTTATATCACAACACAATTCTAAATCCTAGCACAAATACATCTTAACCCTGGATCTGTTATGTACCAAGAGGTATCAAATTTTTAGATTAAGATGGATTTGTGTGCTAGTGTATAAAATAAAATAATGTAAGAATTGGTATTCATATATAATGTGTATTATTGGCCTCAATGATTAACTCAATCAATTGAACTGTAAGTCCAAGGCATGTTGCTGATGGAGAGGCCATACATCACAGGTTCAAATTATTAGCCTCAAGGGTTAGCTCAATCAATTGGTATTCACATATAATGTGTATTATTGGCCTCAATGATTAACTCAATCAATTGAACTGTAAGTCCAAGGCATGTTGCTGATGGAGAGGCCATACATCACAGGTTCAAATCCAGTAAAATCCCTCAGGGTTACAAGCTCCTATCGTGGCTAGCAGTAAGATGGGGATCCTACCAGTAAGATGAAAGATCCCATGAAGTTTTCCATATATATATATATTACTAACAACGTGTGATATGAGTGCCCGAGCATTTTGCATTTTACAAACGCACAAACACAAAGTGTTGATGGATCCCAATTCTTCCCCACTACGTGGGCTGTAGGATATGCCTCTGGGCGAAACAAGCAAGTTTCAGATTTCATAAGGATTCAGTAATTTGTCATTACAAATAATTTAACTGCTATGGTTACATATGTTTTATCAAATAATTGTATCTGGCTGTAACAAAATCCAAACTTCTTATATCTGCAAGAAAGTTTTCTATCCAGCAGTTAAGATCTGTTTTGCTATCCAAGCATACGCATTGTACTGGAAACACTAGATATGCATCAACCACTAAGAGTAATTATACTGCCATACCATGTGGCTACTAACACAATGGAGACATGGATTTGGCAGAGGTGGTTCGGAGATATCAGTGTTTTGTAGCCTGTCATCCTAAAAAAATATGCACACCACAACATACCAAATCACCGTATACAAATCCAAATCAATTCTCGTCACCATACAAAGATTCAAATCAATTCTCATCACCATACAAGATCCAAAACAATTATCATGTTCATCAAAGCCCATTTGCCACTATTAAATATGTCAATCTAAGCTTGTTTTATTTTAGCTTCTAATACAACCAATAGCCAGCAAATTTCAGAGACTCTCTCTCCCTGCCCTCCAACATTATAATAAATAGATACAAAAAAAAGGTGCTGGGATCCGAAGAGTGCACCTTGGGTCTGAAACGAGTTTTGGGAATGTCATCGCAATCAGGCCGAATTTCGTAGAAAAAATCGGGATTTCCCGTATCTTTCCTAATGAGCTTCATTACAGCGACTTTAATGACAGACATTTCGCCGTTTTTCCCCGTATATCTCAATTCCATTCAATTCTTCTGTACGAGAGTAGCCGATGAATAAACTAATCCCAAGACACATTTAGAGGGAAGTTTCCCAATTAAATACTTTGATCCCCTTTTCTGTCCAGATCCGCTCCAGTGCCACTGACAACAGACACAGCACAAACCAAAACAACCAAAGCCCCCCGCGAATCGGTGCGGGGGATTAATATTACTATGACAATAGAGGTATCAATAATAGAGTACCAGTTGGGACGGCAAGCCAATGATGGCGGACCAGCTCCTTTACGAGAGACCCCACTGGTACCCCTCCCTCTACGATTTCCTCATAATCTCTACCAATTTATTTTCACACTGATATAGAGGTATTTTAGCCCGAATCAAAATATAAATAAATGCAAATTTTTAGATTATTGCAGATTGATATTGATTTGTTTTGATTTTTTCATTCAAAAAAATAAGATATCTATTTATTTTTACCTTAATTTAGCAGTGCTTACTGTTATAATACATCTCATTCATCCATGCACATCATCATAAATTCAGATTCATTTGTTTGGACTCTTTTTTTTCATTGAAAAGTAAGATAATAATAATAATAATAGTAATCTATTTTTTAAGGTCATGGTCAAGTCAGCATATCAAATTGGTGTATGAGACCCTCTAACATACCTTACTCTTCTCTGGATTTGAACCTATGAGACCCCTTTGTTTGTGGGACAAGGAACCCACCTCCGCCCAACAATTTGACTGGTAAAATCTACGAAGGTATACATACCCTACCCCCTCTAAATTTAAACCATCCATACACATCATCATAAATTCGGTGATTTGTTTTGATTTTTTCATTAAAAAATAAAATATTAAATTAATTTATTAGCAATACTTACTGTTATAATACATCTCATTCATGAATGCACATCGTCATAAATTTGAAGTTTATTCATTTATTTTTTACCTTCTTCTTTGAGGTTTCTCCATTTCTTCTCACATTTTATTGTTTACTTATTTATTTATAGTGTAATATGTATGTAGTAGGTTGATTATTAAGAATTTAGGTAATTTTGCTAATTAAAAATTAATTACATTTATTTTTTATTATTTATTTATAGTGTAATATGTATGTGGTAGGTTGATTATTAAGAATTTAGGTAATTTTGATAATTAAAAACTAATTAAATTTATTCAAAAGAAGTATGGGTTTTTAACACATGCTTTTATATTATGGATGTTATATTATTTTATTTATTTGATGATAGATTTGTTCATTTAAATGTGATAAATCATTTAATTTGAATTAGATTAGTTTAGATATTCAAATCTTTAAAGTTATTTTATTTAAATATATACTCTTTGTGGATGTGTTATTGTTTACTTATTTATTTATAGTGCAATATGTATGTGGTAGGTTGACTATTAAGGATTTAGGTAAGTTTGATAATTAAAAACTAATTAGATTTATTCAAAGGAAGTATGGGTCTCTAACACATGCTTTGATATTATGGATGTTATATTATTTTATTTATTTGATGATAGATTTGTTCAGATCATCATTTAAATGTGATAAATCATTTGCATTAAATTGAATTTGAATTAGATTACTTTAGATATTCAAATCTTTAAAGTTATTTTATTTAAATGTATACTTTTTGTGGATGTGTTATTGCAATTTTTTTTTTGTTTTTGAATATCCTTCTTGGATCTTAAAATCATTATGGATTATGCATTAAAACCATTTTATATTATGGTTTTTTACACAGTTCAAATATGAATCCTCTTAAAGTTAGCTAACTTGGTGGAATACCATTTTTTAGTATCCTTGTATATGGATCCACACACATGTGAGTGTGTGTTTTGCTTACATGTCAAGGGTATTCTATGAGATTTTTTAGGGTGTCAGGCAAAGGGTAACTCATGACGTAAATAAATTTATGATGTGGTCTTGTGAAATTCTTAGTGAGGGTTCAAGGCCAAGACCCTATTGTACAAGTTAAAATCTAAGTGAGCTATGTGAAATATTATTGTCTAATTCCATGATATTGAAAGACCTCCTATGTGACATGAACCTTGATATGTATACATATCATAATATAAAGGAGAGCTTGTGGATGGTAAGATAGCAAAAAAGGAGGGGTTATCTTTCAACAAACAATGAAAGAAGGGAAGAAAAGGGGAATTCAATGGGAACACATGTCCACTTAAGAATTGTGTGTATGGCATGAACTAATAAACTTCAAGAAAAGTTGACAGGTCCCACTTCCCATGCAAGCTATCATCCTTATATATGAATATAAAATTTCCTTCTTGGATTATGTTCTTTGATGTCAAGTAAGATACATAGTTTTCCATGTTAATTGTTTAGCATCTACATTTGACTATTATTGAGTTTCCTTTTAGGTATTGTTATATTTTGTTGTATAAGTTGAAAAAAGGCTTCATCACTTAATTTTGTAGTGTATGGACTTTTCACTTGATCCTCATCATACACCAACTCCTAACTACTAGTAGAGAGTGTGGTATTTCTAAGGCACTTTCATGCACCGAATGCTCATTGATGACATAAGGCATCCCACTTCTAGTGATGGTTTATATGTGTTGGTTATCCTTGCTTCTGTAGCGCATTTTCTAGGTCTAGATGTATGCATGTGGTTTCCCCCTTTGTCTATGTTTAATACCTAGGTGAGGTCCTTTGTCCCTTTTCTAGATCATTATTTGTTGTTACCATGCATTTTTTGGTTCTTCCCTTGGACATTCTCTTCCTAATTGTATTAACCTTGACATTTGTATGTAGATTTGATCCCTTGGTTAATTAGAGATGCCTTTGGGAGGCCTCCAACATTCTCAAATCAATTTGAGTGTGCACATTAGGGCTTACTTGATCTCTCCTTTTTGTGACCTAGTTGTTGGACCTAATGCATGATTTTATTGGAGTGTCCTATCACTGTCTCTTGTGTATCAACCTAACTTGTAGAATAAAGCCCTTGTTTTCCAAAGAAAAACCTATAATTTACCTAGAAAATTAACATTTCTCTAGTTAAACATGTGGATGAGTACCCATGATGTGAGTATTTTTTTATACAATTAGTTGTTGTTTCCTTGATGCCCATGTGTTGTTTTCCTTTCTATATGTACCCTTGTATCCACTTTACCTTCTCTTCAATTCCCTAAAGTGTCAAAATTATATCATATTTGTGACTAAATGCTCTCCAATCTCCTTCTTGATCTCTTGGGATGTTTGGACCAACTATCTTCTCCATCCCTCTACTAGCTAAAGGTTTTCCCTTACAATTGTACTCTCTCCATTGGTTTGGTTCTTCTTTCATGTTAAATCAATTGATTTAATCTAAGGTTTCTTAGCTTTGTTCTCGGTGTTTCCCTAGCTCCTCTTCGATCACAACTCAAGGAGGTCACATCATAGTTAAGGGAACACTTAATATCCCACCTATGGTAATATTGATTATGTCATTTGCATGGTATATATTGTTTTGTTTTGGTAGATGTTATTCAAGTGTTTTGCAGGTAAATATAGCACTATAGAGCATTGCAAGAGGCTCAACTCTTAGTGGCTCTTCAGCAATTGATTCAAATGTTCTTAAACCTGGGTGGCATCCATCCTTTCCCATCATTTTCTTCAATTTGGTTTTATCTCATTTTATCGGTTAGAACACATAGTTTTTTTTAATTCTAACTTGGAGATTTTATATTAATAAAAAACTATGGCATAGCTCACAACAAAATTACATCAAATTTCTAGTTTCCTACATTTTTTAAAGCAAGAACAAAAAGAAGTACTAACTACCAACATATACTGAAGCCTATCTAGATATTTAAGCAATACATCCCAGTATTTCTTAAAAGTATAGATTCTATAAAAAAGACCCAAGATCCTAATAACTTTATAAAACATAGAACTTAACAAAAAGCGTGACTTTTGGTTTCTTCTTCCATAGTTGCATTCACTAGGTCCAATTCTTGCTTAATGATTTCCATGTCTTCATGTAATTGATGCATTGTTTCTTCTTCCTTCATTCCCTCGCAATTGGAATTGACTAGTTTCACTTTATTTAAATCTCTTGATTGGTCTCCCTTGCTTAGATTTATGACCATGTTCCTGAGCATGCTACATTCCACCTCTAAAACAACCATTTGATGTTTTTTTTAAACCAAAGTGCCCATAATTGTTGTTATCTAAGTGGTCATCAAATGCTCATTCTCATGTATTTTTGTTGTAGCTATGAAGATTGAGGTCTATTTCCCTAAATAGATTCCTCGTGATTCCGTAAAATTCATCGAATCTCCGGCAATTCCTAATAATCCACCTCAACTTTGGTACAGATCAAGCTCCTAATCATAATTATGTTCTATGTTTTACCCTCTGCCTAGATTTCTTGATTCACCTACAAGCCACATAAATCCCACTTTTGAATAGTACTACTTAGGCCACTTCCCTTCATAATATAATTACTCGAGTCAGAAGTAGATTCAAACATGAAAGACAAGCTTCCATCTAAAGAGAAGACAAGAACACCTGCAAAAATTGTAAAGCCAATGCTAGAAATGATCCATATATAAATCCCTCAATTGGCTCGAATAAAGAAATAAGCTATTTGTGTTGAAAAAAACGAAAGAGGACCTTCTCAAAATTGAGAAAGACATAAATTGAAGAGACAGAGAAACCCCTAAAGAAAATATTGAAACATGAATTGAAAATCGCATAGCCAAAGCTTGATATAATCTAGATAGAAGCGGGGCTCCTTGAAGTGGAAGATGCCAAAGGAGGGGGATCACTTGCTTATCTAATCAATGCTAAAAACAAACACATTATCCCAATAAAGATGACAAAACTCACCAGGAATTATGATAGGCATGTAACCTAGGTTCTCCACCGTCCCATTCTAGAGTGAAGCAACATAATCCACCTTGACAAGTGAATTTTATTCCTAAGAATTCAAATTTGTGTGAGACCAAGAGCTATAACATGTGAAAGGAGGCCTTGGGACTCACCTCATAACTAAGCATGCTATATGAGTGTGTTTCTCGATTATGTGCCATGTGAAACTTTAAATGCATTCTACATGCCTCCATCCCCATATTAAAATATTATAAGGTATGGATTGGTTGGATAGATTACCATTGATAACAAGGACCCTCTCTTTTAGGGATGTAGCTTTATTAGCGAAACCATTTGCTAAAGAATTGTTCTCCCATAACACGTGATAGAACTTGATGCAGTTGAGATTGGTTATTTCTTGTTGTGCTCAAACTAGCACTAATGTCGATAGATTCTCCACTAGAGTTGTATTCAGAACTATATGGCTATGATGGCCTTTGAATATTCCACCACTAGCAGTAATTTAATACAAGATTCGATGGCAATCCTCAATCCTTGTAGTAAGGCATAGGCTTTTGCTAGGTTGTTAGATGAAATACCAAGTCCCCAAGAAAAGGATGTGTCAATTGTACCTCTAGGGCTCCTGATAAACCCTCTGACACCTTCCACCATGGAAAGAAAGTAAATACAAAGTGTACAGTAGCTAGAAAACATAGTTAACTAGGGGATAAACCAAATTTTCTTTCTAGTTCTATATTATTTTCTTAGTTTTTGAAAACCATTGAAACCTAATTGAAGTACACTAGATTAGTTCAAACAATCTAGTGTATTATTTTCCCTATTTCCTCTCTTCCCTTATATTCCCAATTACCCTCAACAACCAAGTGGTAACTCCACTCCCTCCATCATTTCTCTTATTGGTTGTTGCACCAATATTGTGGTAGCATGGGGCCTCACTCTAGTCATTGCATTGCATTTTGGTGACTCCATTAGGAACTTCCCATCAACACTTCCCTTTCTCGTGTGAAGGTATTTCTTTTCCTTTTCCTCTTTGACATGTTTCCCCTTGACTCCTATAGTGGACAAGCATGTTCATCCAGCTATAACAAGAGTGTAGTGAAAATAACACAAAATCAACTCTCATGACACTAAAGATTGCCACAAACTTAACAAAAGTGTGCCCTTCGAACACTAAAATAATGAATAAAGATTAACCTCGTGGATCCAAGGGAGTCACTCAACATAAATTACCTCCCCTTGAACCAAAAGCTAGTCCTCTTAACGTTGACCTAGTTTGAATCAGGGGAGAGAGTAAGGCAAGTTTAATTTTCCTCCATCATTACATGTGGTTTGAGGAAGATCCATTACATGCTTAACCTCATCGACTAGTATAATATTCTTCCAAACTATTAGAATATTCGTCTTGATTTGATCCAGGTGCCTCCTGAGTCCTTGAGCCTCATAGATGTTGATTACCCTCTACCCGATCATTGGGTTGAGTCCGTCCCTATGGCCCACCCAAAGTGAGCCCCTAATCCTTCTTTCATGCCTTTTGTCCCTCCTACTAGAGTTGACTTCCAGTCTATCTGACCTTCTTGTGTCTACCCCTTTTCCATTATGTGTGCTCTCTCTAATCAACCCATTGGAATGTCCACCATGGATGTTCTTCACTTTTTCCTTTGCCCAAAAGGACTTGCTTGTGGAGACCCTGGTTAAGTTCTCCCTTGAAATATCCCATGCTTGAGGTATTTCTCTTGCCTTTGAGCTTTCAAACCTTCTTTTTATGTTAAATGCTAGGACAATATCACCTCCCCCTTCTTCATGTAAATCCTCCATAGAGATATAAGCATAAAATGTGTCATCATAGATCTTGGGTCTACCCTTGATACAATCCCCACTTTTCTCTACCAAGAATTAAATATCTCCAATCATCGTTCAACTCCCTATATTTTTCAAGGTCTTAACCAATCAGATACCAAGTCCCTTGGGGCCATGGATATTTCGTTGACTCTTGAGCCTAATACCATCTAAATGTTGTTCTCAATGCTCAATGTGGGGTCAGGTTACAATCTCCTCCTAAAGAAATTGTGTTTGGATGTGATGTTGGTTGTTCCATGTACCTTCCTAGGTGAAGTATAGTTCTTCCATGAAGGTAAGATCTTGTTTCCTGATAATGATCCAATCCCCTTATTTTGTGCTATGAAAGATGCACTCAAGGTCATGCATATCATGTGAAAGTAACCCAAGACTATGGCCCCAACCATTTATGTCTGCGCTAATGCATCCACAAGCACAAGCACAAGCTTTACGATGTCATTAGAAAGACTTGAACTTTGGTCGGGGGTATATTAGATACCCTCTTTCACCAACATGACAAACCATTGTTGATATGTTCTCTTTTATTTACAGAATTTAGTCTTGTATTGCATTTATAGTTTAATATCTCTTTCCTCTTACTGTAATTAGACTTGTTTTCCTCTCCTCACCAACTTCTATTATTTGTCATGCAATTACTACATAGAGTAATTATTTTCTATTTGTCTCGTTGCATGTCATCATTTGCTCAAATATGACTCTTATGGTCCTTCTCTTGTGTCTTTATATATGTGTATGAGGGAATCTATGTTGCTCTAGAGGTTAAACCTTGCCACTTGAGAGATTTCCCTCCTTATTTTGGGGCACAAGGTAATTCCACACTTGTCAATGGTATTTTTCCCTTTATACATCATTATGCATGCCTTTGTTGCACAATTGTTTTCTATGTGTCTTCATTGCTCTTACTTATTAGTTTTCTCTTATACAGAGCACCTCACTGCTGGTAACATCTCTTGTCATGGAGGTAATATGTAGTGTATGGATTTCACACTTGGTCCTCGGCATACACTAACCCCTAGTGACTAATAGCATGTGTGATATTTCTAAGGAACTTCCATGCACTCAACAATTATTGATGACATGAGGCCTCCCACTTTTGTGTGGTTCATCTGTGTTGGTTAGCCTTCCTTATGTTTCCCCCTACTTGGGCCTAGATACATGAGTGTGGTTTCCTTCTTTTTTGATGTCCAATTCCTAGGTGAGGTCCTTCGCCCCTTTATCCATGTCATTATTTGTCCTTGCTATGTATGTCTAGGTTCTTCCCTTGGACATTCTCTTCCCAATTGGATCAACCTCAACATGCGTGGTTGGATTTGATCCCTTGGTTAGTTAGATATGTCTTTGGGAAGACTTCAATGTTTTTAGATTCATTTGAGAGTGCACGCAAGAGCTTCCATGGTTAATATTGATCTCATGTTTTCATGGCTTGGGAATTTCTCCTACCACGTGGGTTTATAGGAGCAATCTACAATTGTCTCCCATGTATCGACCTAACCTACATAACAAAGCCCTTGTTTCTAGTGAAAAACCCACGGTTTGCTTGGAAAAATAATGTTACTGTAGTCAAACCAATGGATGAGTACTCACGATGCATGGATTTTTCCCAATGTTCAGTTTTCATTTCCTTGATGCCCCCATTTCATTTCACCTTTAAAGGTACCCTTGTGCTCAATTTGATAGAGACCTTCTCTTGAATTCTCTAAAGTGCCAAAGTATTTGTGACAATAAATATTTATAATATCCTCTCTAGTTCACTTCCTTTTGCTCAATCCATTTCAAGAGTCATATAAGGAAGGGTTGCACCTCATTAAGTGGAACTAATAACCCTGTGGTCAACCTCTATGTTTGTATTTGAGAATGAACACTCATAAACCCTGAATAAGGCAACAACCTTGGAAACTACTTTCATGATACTCAATATACTTTCCTAATTTGTCACTTGATATGCAAATGGAACATAATTTAAACTCTTCTTTTTCATTCTCTGTTTTGCATCCTTCATGTTGTCTTTATTAGTTTTCTCTCTCTTATTTATTCTTCCTTCTTACATTTTATTTTTCCCTTTTCCCCTTTACCCTTTTCAACCTCGAATTATTAGTTCACAATGACATTTTCACCCACCTAGGCAAATGGGGTGTTCCCACCACTTAATCTACCATGTGACAAATTTTGTCACTTCCTCTATCTTCAAGGAAATATCACAAGTTCCCAAAAAACATTTCCTTCTTTGTTTACCATATGCACAAAGAACAAGACTCACACATAGTCGGTAATGCTCACAAAAAGGCACAAGACTCACACAAAGTCACTAATTCTCACACATAGATATAACAATGCTCACACAGAGATATAGCAATGCTCACGTAGACTGAAACTAGAATGTAGATCAAGATAAATGCATATTGCAATGGTAGGGATTCCAACATTCCTTTTTCTCTATGAAGTCTTCCTTTACCCGATATAATATTCATTGGATATTCATGTACCTAGTTTCAATTTTTGCTCAACAAGGCCATCAACAACCTTTCAAAGCAAGACACATGGATGTGAGCATGAATATTTGAACTCAACTAACTCACATAGTGGAACATTGTCCATGATTTTAACATAGAATAAGATCTTCATATGTGTCAACAAGTATCCTCTTACTCATGTTCAACAACAGTATCTTCATATAGCATAGAATCATGACCATAGTGTGACAACATATATCTTAGTGCATGATAACACCATAGAATGCACAAAATACCTTGTTTTGGTCATAATGTCATCAAAGTGATAATACTCCACATGTCTTGGTTATATGCCATAGTTCCAACTACATCCCTTTGTTGAACCAAGATCCTTGTGCATATGTGAGTATCTTTGCACCACTTTGGTTGTGAGTAGGAAATATCTTCATATCACAAGTTTTCTTAGTGGGAATACCTATCCACATCATATAAACTTAATGTGAACAATATGCATGTTTAATGAATCAAATGAGTTGATAGTCCCAATTAAAGCTTTATGAGACTAGTCACTCCAATTGAAGGGAGCGCTACATCTTCTCCCACGTAATTACTTGAAAGGACTCATGAACTATGATGCATGAAACTCATTGTTATAAGAAAACTCTACTAGGTAGAGATATTTCTTCCATTTGGTTGGATTATCCATGACATACATTCATAGTATTTCCATCCAATTATTGGTTCACATTTTCTATATGCCCACTCAACTGCAGATTATAAGTTGTGTTGAAGTTCAGCTGAGTGCCCATCACCTATCTCCTCCACGAATATTTTAGCAATGTCTAAATCTTTGTGAGTAGTTTGCACATGTATAAAATGTGCAACCTTAGTGATTATATCCATGACCATGAAGGAAAAATCATTCCATTGCACGATCTTAGTAAAGAGAGAAATGAAATCCATTGAAATGTCTTCCCATTTCCATTTCTCAATGGGTAGTTCCTACAATAGACCAACATGATGTTAATATAATGTCTTCACTTTTTGGTATTCAAGGCACTAAGCAACATATTTTGTGGCATCCTTCTTTAGATTCAATCACATATACCAATTCCTAAATGATGCTATGATTTGCCAGTAACTATATATTCCCTACATAAGGTACATTATGTACTTCAGGACCATAAAACTTGTCCCTAAACACGAGAAAAAATTCCTTTCAAATGCATATATCTTCACACTTGTTATAGTATTATTTGGTCATCATTGACCTGTAATGCCCTTTTGGCTAGAACACCTTCCAAGGTTTACCTTTGCTCCACATGGAATATATGATAATTTGCATTTTTACCTCATACACATGCCTTTGTTTCAAACAACATGTGGGTACTCATGATTTTCCTTAAGGAAATACATGGGTACATCATGGAAAGGGGGGAAATAATAAATGAGCATTAATTGTGTGCTCCTGAGTGGGTTTGTGGGGTTTGTGGGATTTTTCCAATTGAAACCCTAACTCCCATTACCAGTGAAATTAACGAACTCTTAACGGTATAAATTGAGCTCAAACGTTGGAGAAGCGGCACCCAGTGATGAAGTTCTCTCTTCTTCCCTCCCCCGCACCTCCAAATTATGTTGCAATTTATTTTTATTATTGATTGTTAATTACATGATTTGAGGAGAAATTAACCACTTGATATTTTGTAGGATCTATTAGTTGCAAGTTTTTCTTGTTATATTGTCATTGTTATTTAATGTTTTAAGGTTTGAGGAAGGTTATGTTTCATTTGTGGGTATATTTTGGGAGAAGACTAGAGCATTCAAGACTTTTATCTGGATAAATTGTAAGAAAGAAGAAAGGGGCCAACCAAATAGTCAAATGTATTTTACTCCTTCCATTTCCATTATCTTTGGCATAGTAACTAAATCTGGAAAGTTGAGTGGTGTTTCTTTTGTCTATTTTATCAGTGACTTGACTCTAGTCACTTGGAATTATTTCCTACAACAAAAATGGTGACTCCTTTGCGGAGAAATCTATGAATTCTTCCTTTTACATTTTACTCTCTCTAATTTCTAGCCTTAAAGGTTGAATTGGTTAGTTAGTTGTGCCTTGTTCCTTTCTTTGCTTACTGTAGAACAAAAGTTTTGATTTTTTAGGTCATTTTGGGGAAAAAATTCCACATTTCTAAATTGCACACACGACTCTTTTCAAGAATGAAAGTGGGTACCTACACCTTTCCTTCATTATAATTCCAAGTACACATGATTTGTCTTAGATCAAAGCATAGATGCACACTAATTTCCTTCTAGAAGCAAATGGGTGTCTCTTGTAGGAGTAAAATTGCTAGTTTGCTTGGATTTCTAGCCTTTTAATCTTGTTTCTTTGCAAGTTTGAATGTGTTTGGTTTTCAGTTATCGAGAATCTAATGGATTTTAATTAGGTGTTTGGATTCTTGATTGGTGTTTAGTACCTTTGGTGTTCTTCAAGTCAATTGGAAAAGAAAACCAATTTTGAAATTGTAGTTTTATTTTGTGTTTTTAAACTTTTGGAGTGCATTTGATTGTTTCCTTAAGGACAGTTATGGGTACCCACTTGTTTCTCCTATAAACAAAACGTGGCTACATCTTTATACCCACTACTTTCCCTCTTGCAGGTCATTCGGTATGTCCTGGTGGGTGCAAAAATATAGCCAAATTTTCATTGAGATCTGGGTTTCTTCGGTCTAACAAGGATTTGGGTCTCTTTTAGTTTTTTCAAATTACTACTTAAAATCCTTGCAAATAACCATTTAGTAGTTATTCCATTATACCTTTAGTGAAAATAAAAATATTGAATATATCATTAGAAACTCAAAAAACAATTTCCTTTGGTTTATTTTGAAACCTCTTTGGTAGTTAGAAGCACCTGGAAGTGATTGCGTTTAAAGGAAAATATTAGGTTGTTTGGGTTGAAAAGGATTTGTTTGCTTTTTGTACTTTTCGTAAGCTTTTGAGTTCAATCATCTTTTTCAAATTTCAAAGCAGTGTTTCCATTTACAAGTTTTCTCCTTTTGTATCTTTTCATTTGAGAACATCATCTCGTTCTCACTTTTGCATCCCTTTGAGTAAACACAACCATTAAAAGAAATATAACTAAAATGAATTAGACTTGTTTTTCAATGATAGAAAACCAATAGTAGTCTAGATTACAGGGTATTGGTTGTAGGATTGGAGAGTAAATTCTCGAAGGCCACATAAAATGGAACTAGGAGTTGACTAATTGAGAGTTCAAATCCATTAGTAGCAAGAGACACTTGTTGAGAAGGCGCACCTCACATGTGTGTCAGGAATTAGGTCAAGTTGAGAAGGCATAGAGATTATCCCCTCTATGTTTTTTTAGTGGGATATGCATGTATGAGAGCTTTGGTAGAATTGGTAAATCCTCGAGGTGACACCTTTTCTCTAAAGTTTGAGGCTTAGGACCAAGTCCTATAATCCATGCCCATACACAAAAACCTGACCAATCATTATTCCACCCGATTGTTGATTATGAAGTGGTAACCATATTTTGCTCTCCTATATTTTCACCAAAGTGATGGCAAGAGGGAAGTACTTGTGGTACCTAAGACATACGCATAACATCCACCTCAACTCCCCTAGAGGGTGTCTGTCTTATTGAACATACTTGCACCTTGTGTGATTTTTGTGTGAGGGTTACTGTAATTGTCTCTCACTCCTTCATTGGTTGGACTTGGGCCCTCACCATCAGAGGATGACCTTTGGAAGTCATGTGTTTGGATCCTCTCTTATTGGAATTTGGACCTAACCACCTTGGGCTGATTTCTAGGAGAGTGAGTTTGCTGACTACATCTTATAGAGTCTTTTATGGGAGTACATTGATTGCAATTTGTTGATTGCATAGAAGGCATAAGAGATTTTCCTTTTTTTGAATAAGAGGCTATGGCTAAAATTCTCAGGGATACCAACCAAGGGATCCCATCCTAGGAGGATCCTCACGTTTTTCATTTATTTGGAAACATTTGTGTCCCCTTGATGGTCACCTTGAATATTCCAAGATTCATTGTGGGGTTATAAGTTTGGTTGTTCTCCAATATGAATGTCCCAAATTCTCTTGATTCATCTCAAAACATAACCTCATGTCAACAACATCAGATTGATGTTGACCCTCTACCTTCTTCACTAGAAAAATTTGTTCCTCCTCCTTCTGCCTCATTTGGTGAAAGTCTAATTGTCAGTAACTAGAAGCCTAAAAGAAATAAAAAGAGGAAGAATAATAAGAAGTGGAGAAAATGGGGCAAGTCCCTAGCCATTACAAGTCATGTTGGACACATGTCATTGATCACTGCAAGTCATATTCGAGACAAGCAACCATCCATCGGAATTCATGTTGGGGAACATAACTAGCCACGACAAATCATGATAGGGAAAACAACCAACCAATGCAAGTCATGTTGGGGGTATAGATATTGTTGAGAAATCTAGACAAATAGGATGCAAGCCTAAGTTCCCTTGTAAAATTTTCAAGGAGATCACCTTACTCATGTGTGCCCTACTAATCCACATGTACAAAGAGTGTGATCCCTATCTTAAAGATCTTCTACTCCTAAGCCACCTTTGGTTTCTTAACAACCTATTCAACCATTAGTTGATGAAGTGGCCGAGTCGATGCAATTTTCGATTCATCTCACTCTTCCCTTAGAGACTAACATGTTTGAACTGGTTAGACTGATGCAATCTTCACTTAATCCCACTCTTCCCCTTAAGAGTGATGTGACCATCAAACAAGTTTTATTTAGTGCAAGATCTAAACCTTTTGAACATGGTGGCATTATGTTCACTTCGAGTGTGTCCCCTCTAAGCTCTAGGGTCATTTACTTTCATTTGAATAGTCTAGTTGATCCTTGCCTTCCTTCTTTTTCACCCTTCCAAATAAGGGTTGAAGCTTATTCATTAAAAAATTATCGATGTATAGTAGATGAAGTTGCCTTTGCTAGCATTTTATCCTCCTCGACTTGGAAAGCTATGGGTTCTCCCTAGCTCGTGTTAGCCACCTGTCAACTATTGGATTTTGATAGAAGACCTAGTGAACCTTTGGGGATTCTGGCTCAGATCCCTATCACATTAGGTGGTAAGACTATCTTAGTTGATACCATAATTATCGATGGCCCATTAGACTTCAATATGTTATGTGGGTGTGATTATGTATATGCTAGAAAACTCTAGTGTCTATGCTCTTTCATGTGATGCATTTTCCTCACAATGGAAGTATTGTCACTATCGATTAGCTTGCATCTAATAATCACCATCCTTATCCTATTTTAGACCATGCTGCCCCATTATATGTTCCTAGTATTTGGGTGGATTCCACCCTGCCATAGGTGAATTATGTGGCATCATGTCGTAGTTGTTCAATTGCTTGCAAGAAGAAGCATTTACACTCATGTTTTGCTTCTCAGGAATTGGTCCCAACAATTGACTCAATCATTGTTTCTAAGAAGGAGTCGTTCCGCTCATGCTTTCCTTATAGGGACATGGCCCCAACAATTGAGTCACTCCTTGCTACTGGGAAGGAGTTTTGAAAATCATGGTGGCCTTCTTGGGACATGGTCCCAACCATTGATCTAATCATTGCTACAAAGAAGGAGCTTTTTCAACCATGTTTACCTTCTTGGGACAAGGTATTTATAATTGACCAGGGGATTTATCCAATGGGGGCATTAGATATAATTCTCCCCCTTGTTGGTCAAAGTGAATGTTCAGACATATTTTCTCTCTAGGATGATGTTCTTCTCTTAGATGAAGGTCTCCTAGAGGCTATTGTTGATTCTAACATTCCTTTGGATATTTTCATCCTTTCTAAAGACCATCTCCGTGGATTGGTCCCATTTGTAATCAAATTCAATCCCAATTTTCCTTTTGATTATGAACTCATTGCTTGTGGATATTTGGACTTTGGCATTTTTTAGTCTTTAGACTTTGTCATTGAGCTACAAGTTGGTGTTCCTTACAAATTTGATTTATTTAGTAGATCTTTAGACCATAGTGACAATGAATTCATGCAGACTTTGTCATTGATTTTATCCTTGATCTTCATTTTGAGTCTAATCTCACTACTTGTAGGTCCTCAGGCCTTGGCATTCTCAAGTCTTCATTTGCAGACTTTACCATGGTATTGAATCTTGTTGAAGATATCAAGGTTGGAGATACCCCTATCCAAGTGACCATTATTAGGTCTTTATTTTTGTATTTTTTAGATATGAAATCATGTTATTGTTGTTTCTTGGGTACATGACATTGAGTTGGGTTCCTAGTTGCTTAGAGATCATGCTTTGTGCATTTTTCAACTCTACCAAGTATATTTCTAAGCTTGCATGTAGTTTTAGGTTGCCCCTTTGTTTGATGCATTTAATCCTTTTTCCATTTGAATTTGTCATAGGTTTAACCCCATTGGATCTTGGTACATAACCCTTTCCTAATTGTAGTCTACCCTACTCCGATGGAAGAGATTTCCTATGATGAGCTACCCTAGTGTAGTGCCTTTTTACTATCTAGCATCCATCTTGTTATTTTATGTTAGGACCAAGAGCCCTTGTAGTTTGATATTGCATTATGAAGCTCATTCATCTTTCTCATCTACTTCTAACCATTCCCATGGGGGCTCCGACCTTTATAATTACCTTGTTTTGCATTTGTTGTGATTATAAATGCACGTGTTGTTTTTCCTAATGCCTTGTTGCAGTTTACCACATTATGCTTATTATCGCATGGATTGTAGCTTGGGAAAATCCCTACCCAAACCACAAAGGTGGGACAACTACGTGAGTACCTAGCCATTGTCACCTTAGATAGACACTCCCCTTGCTTTAGTGATGATAAAATCACCACAAGGGAGGAATCCTGGTGAGCCTAGGGGGATTGAGATGGAAAGCGAGATGGTGATGAATGAATGCCCCTGTAGGTCAAGTTTGGATATGGATAAAGGTTTGAAGAAGGGTCTTGTGAGAGGGTGAATGGTAGCCAAGTGTTGTGTGCCTGTAAAACATTGTTAGCCTTGCCTGGAAAAAGACGAAAGATGATAAACCAAGCCTTTAAACAATGGGAAATCAGCAAGAAACCTTTCTGTCCCAAAATTGAAACAATATAGAAATATATATATCAAAAATGAATGAAGTTAATAGCTACAAATCCAACCACCAAAGTCAAGTACAAGATGATGGAAACAATGCTAGCAATGACTAGTGAAACTTCCAATGATTTAAGCAAGACTTTGGTGATGTTTAGAGGAATTTTATATGATGTTATCAACAAATTTTTATGAAATCCAAATGGATGTTGCAAAAAAATTCTACAACAACAACTTCTAGCCACCAAAATCAACAAACAATCCACCCAAAAGATAACCAATAACAAGTAGTTTAATGATGGCAACTTGCAAGTAATTTTTAGTGGTAGAATAGGGAGCAATAGATTGAAGAAATATGATTTTGAAGCAGCCCTAATGGCTGTAGCATTAATTTATAACAACAAAGAGAATTACAAGGCCAATACAGACGCCCCTAGGGTACAAGAAAGATTATAGCATGTATAATAAAATCCAACTTATACAATTGCAATATCTCAATATTTCACGTATATCAATGCAACGATATTATATCTCTAATGCAAGTAGATTCATGCCTTATCAATTGGGTTAGTAGAATTTCTTGTGTATAAGCTAGGGTTTGTTACTT
This sequence comes from Picea engelmannii, assembly GCA_009831015.1. Classification (NCBI taxonomy): domain Eukaryota; kingdom Viridiplantae; phylum Streptophyta; class Pinopsida; order Pinales; family Pinaceae; genus Picea; species Picea engelmannii. The sequence goes on along the minus strand of ML783438.1, from coordinate 584,528 downwards.
CTCTAGGGGTGTAAGCCCATTTTGCTCCCTAGAGAAAACTAACGTTAGCAAGGTAAATCTACAAGGGTGTAAGCCCTTTTACTCCTTGTAGTAACCTTTGCAAAATAGCTCTTTCAATGACAAATAAAGATAGATCTCAGTGGAGGGTGTATGCCTTTATACTCCTCCAAAGATTTAGACAATTAACCTTTAAACGAGAAGAAACAACAAAATATGCAGAAAATTCCTTACCAATTTCAAGAGATAACATGGAAACCCTTCTTTACCAAGAATATTCCATCACATTTGCAAAGAGACAAGCATCAAGAGATAACTCCTAGCTTCTTCCCCCAATAGACAAGAAAAATAATCCACAATGCACCAAGAGAGAGATAGAGAAAAATTCCCAAATAGGGCGAAAATTCCAACCAATATTATGTAATTCTCAAGTGAGAGTTATGTCCAAATGAAATGAAAGTGACCTTTACTTATACAAGGCCACTAAAAACCAATTTGTCAACTTTTACAAAAGTCAACATCAAATTAGAGAGGCCGACCCTCCTTATTTATCATTTACAACTTGAAATTATGGGTAATGTTAGGCCTCCAAGAGAGACGCTAATCCCTTTGGTGAAGATCGTTGGGCCTCCAAAGGCCACATGCCCTACCACCAAGTTCTCTAGTGCATGCCAAGTGTCTCTCTCTCCATCAAACCATGTCGTATCACCATCAACCATGAGAACCCCATCAGAAATCCTAAGCCCACGTGACGTCTAGGGCCTAGAAGATGACACCTTAGGCCTCCAAAGGCTAACATTGGGGTGCAAGAGGCTAGAATATGATTATCTCATGGGCTCCAAGTGCCTCTAAAGGAAACGTTCATCCTCCCATGTGTCCAATGAGAGGGGGGCGCATCATCTAACCTGTGGGATTCATGTCCCTATGAAGGTCCAAGTAATCTTGTGCCTTTAGGAAAAGACTTTCACCTAACAAGGCCCCACAAATACAAACAAATTTTCCCTCCAAGGGTCCACAAGTCACAAGTATCATGCCAAGTAAGCCATATCTAATAAAATAACTAACCACCCAAACATGTGCATACAATCCCCTCTTTTCAAAATAAACAAATGCTCAAAGACCTTATAGAACTTGCCAAATTTAAGTATGGGAGGGTTGTCATGGTGACCTATTGGGTAGATCATTCCCCAAGTCAAGGAGTGTTTCCCAAGAGGACCCTTTCTAAGTCATGTAAAGAGTATGAGGTGGATGGGGGTGTGACTTCTAGGAATGGGGTTTCTTGACATACAAGGGCTCATATTGTCTCATTTATGGGGGCCTCTTTAGAGGGTGCACTTTCTCTTGAGTTACCAACTATTTAAGTGTTATTTTTCCCAGAACCCTTTTTAACCATCTTTCCGATCCCTGCTTTCATTTTATTTGTAATTTTCTAGTCCCCTTTACTTTAGCATTTGCAATTTTGAACCGGGGTGGGCACTGAGTAGGCAGAGCTCAAGTTGGACCAACTTTTGATGGTCCTAATTTATTGTGTTCAATTTCTTTTCAACTTTAGTTTCGTATTCCTTTATAGCAACTGCAATCTACCTTTGGGCCTTTATCCCCTTCTTCCCATGAAATGAGGTACAAGCTCTTCTTGGGTCAATATGCTTGAAAACCCAAAAGATGAGGAGATGAAAAGGGAAGAAGTATGGAAAGTAATATGTATGTGTGGGAGCGATACGATAACCCTTTAAGGAGACCACCTAGTAGCAACCCTTTTCTCGAGGGTGACCACTTACTAGGACAACATGTCAACCACCAAGGTAAAATGAGGTAAAAGGCATAATTTCCAAGCAAATGTTTTCAAAATCAAGAAAGGATCCTTTGCAACATTTTCAAATGCTTCATTTATTAGAATGACACTTACCACAATACCAAACTTGTTACCTCTTGGAGCAAGACCTATTGTCTTCTATGAGCCAAGTTGGTGCAGTGGACGTTGCTGCCATCGATCAAATGGTGATGTGTGGTAGGATAGAGGCCTCTTACTACTCATATGCCTCTTAGTACTCCATGTCTGCAACTTGAGGCCCTCGAGACATTATCTCTTTAATTACCCTAGGAATGGGAGGTAACATCTGGCTCCTACTTGAGGACATGTACTAATTGTAGAGTGCATGAGAACCTCAACATATCTCGGTAAGACTTGTGCCTACATACACTGAAACAAAAATAAATAAAAAATAAATAAATAAACATTGGGTATCGAGGGTAGCACACTCACCCTTTGTTCATATAATCAAAATTTCAAAATTTCAACTAATCTTAAAAATAAAATTTTGCATTTTTTCAAAAATTTCTAAACTAACATGTAATATGATCATAACAAGTATGAAGTAGTGCAAGTACAACAAAATGAAAAAGGAGATATGACATGCAACTAAGCTATCATGAGCATACAAATGAAAAATGCAAGGGAAAGTAAATGACCTACCTACTTACCTAGGGTCGGGGGCCCTGTGGAGATTAGGTCCTATTGATGTTAGGTGAAATTGTACAACCACTACAACCACCTCCTCAACATCTTATCAAGGCATCCCCCCCTGTGCTTAATCATGTGACATAACAAAGATAAGTCAAGCACAAAATAATCATGAGTATAAATAAGCATGTGATCAATAATAGAAAGCAACTTATGGAGGTGGGTGAGAGAGAGATAATCCTGTTGGGAAGAACGTCCACAAGCTTGATCAATCCATCTTTGAAGAGGACTACTGCATGTAGACGACAACTCATCTTCTTCTTCACTTAGAGTACCATTGCTTACTTAAGACTAAGAGGAGATGAGAGATAAAAAAAAAATTGTATGGCTTCCCAAAGAAGAAGAATAAAGGCAAGGGATAGCCTCATGTATAGAGAAAGAAATCCTCTTGCTACTGAAAAATTGTTGTCCTTTCATCTGCATATCCCTAAAAAGGGACCCAAGACAAGAAAACTAATGCTTATTATTATGATTTTATGTTCGTTCTGAGCTAGCCACATCCTTGTGTCCATCAAAATTGGAGCACAAAGGTGGTTGAAAATATTCATAGGACAAATCTGAGTGCTCAAAAGGACATGCACCACAACTCCCAAGGGATGACTGAAAATCATCCTGAGTACACTGCGACAAATCATCCTCAGATGGATGAGACCAATATGTTCTCATATCATCATTAGGCTGCCAAATACTTGGATCATCCAAATATGAAGACCAGTTCTCTGAAGATGACAACTTAATGCTCCTTGTTTTAGAACTACCTTCAATGTCATAAATGGGGTCTTTATAAAAAATAAAACAACCCACATCCCATCTACATCTCCCAACACACATGAAATCATCAATATGATGATCAACCATGTCAGAGAGGTCCTCCATGAAATCATCTGTGTCATCAGTACTAATCACTTATTTGTATTTATGTGTAGGAGGAAAACAAGGCCAGATAACTTCATCTTCATCAAATGGGAGAGAAGATACCGATGTCTCATCTAGGTTTTCAACATGTCACACTTTATTGGAATTCTTCCTTTTCTTATTGGAAACTTTGTTCATGGACATGTTGCTCCAACGCCTCTTCATTAAAAGGGGCTTAATCCTCAATGTGGAGTGCTTCATTTGATTGTTCCTGAAAGGATCAAAGAGGCAACTCTTGTTCTTCTTTTCATTGTGGGCTTGCTATTTGGTGAGTGATGTCTTGTCAAGATCCTGCACTTCCTTGGAGTTTTCCTCCTTTCCTGGACCCGTTCTTTAAATTCTTCTAGAGAAGCCTCATCACCATCAATCTTTGTATTAGTTTCAAAAAGACCTAAAAGTCCCTCCTCTTGCAGAACTGTCAGAAGCTCGTGATAAGTATCATCAAATTTGTGAAATCATGGACCACAATGTTCGAGAAATTCTTCAACAAAAGTCTTAAGAGAAGTGATACTCTTTGGTCTGCAAGAGTTTACAATCCATCCTTGTTTCTTTATTCCCAATGAGTGTAAAAATGATACCACCAAAAGGTCTTCGTGTCTTCTTTCGAGCATGGATGTATATCTCACAAGTGATAGGACATGTGAGACAACACAAGAAGGATCATTATTGTACTTCAGGATATATTGTAGATACTCTGGGGGGAACTTGTTTGGGAATCCTAGAACATCCTCGAGATCGAGGGCAAGATACATTTCATGTCATACCTAGAAAATCGTCCTTCATTATGTGTAAATGAAGTCTTATTGCAATGGAGTCGCTAGATGAGCTCAAGGCTCATCGAAAATGGAGAGGGTATCTTCCCTCAATGGAGTTGCTAGATAAACTTATATGAAGTTCATCAAAGTTGAAAAGGGAACTTTCCTCAAATGGATTCACCAGGAAAGCTAGGGGAAAGGCTTTGGGAAAACTTACGAACTCTCCTTAGGGATTGGAAAAGGATTCAAATCGTCCCCGACAATGATGCCAAAATGTTATTGCACATATTGTAGCTTGGCCAAATCCCAACCCAAACCATAAAGGTGGGAAAACTACGGGAGTACCTACCCATTGTCACCTTAGATAGGCACTATCCTCGCTTTAGTGATGATGAAATCATCACAAGGGGGGAATCCCAATGACCCTGGGGGGATTGAGATGGAAATTGATAAGATGATGAATAAATGCCCCTATAGGCCAGGTTTGGAGATGGATAAAGGTTTGAAAAAGGGTCTTATGAGAGGTTGAATGGTTTTTTAGTGTTGTGTGCCTGCAAAACAATGTTAGCCCTTCCTAGGGCAAGACGAACAATGATAAACCAAGCCTTTAAACAATGGGAAATCAACAAGAAACCTTGCTATCCCAAAATTACAACAATATATAAATATATAGATCAACAATGAATGAAGTTAATAGATGCAAATCCAACCACCAAAATCAAGTACAAGATGATGGAAACAACGCTATAAATGACTAGTTAAAGTTCCAATGATTTAAGCAAGACTTTGGTGATGTTTAGAGGGTTGTTATATGATGCTATCAACAAGTTTTATGAAATCCAAATGGCTGTAGCAAACAATTTCTACAACGACAACTTCTAGCCACCAAAATCAACAAACAATGCACCCAAAATATAGCAAATAACAAGTAGTTTAATGATGACAGCTTGCAAATAATTTTTAGTGGTAGAATAATGAGCAATAGATTGAAGAAATACGAATTTTCAGCAGCCCTAATGGATGTAGCATTAATTTATAACAACAAAGAGAATTACAAGACCAATCAAGACGCCCCTATGACGCAAGAAGGATTATAATATGTATAATCAAATCCAACTTAGATAATTGATATATCTCAATATTTCACGTATACCAATGCAATAACATTATATCTCAAATGCAAGTAGATTAGTGCCTTATCAATTGGGTTAATGGAATCTCTTGTGTATAAGCTAGGGTTTGTTACTGTCTAGAGGTGTAAGCCCCTTTTACTCCCTAGAGAAAACTAACCTTAGCAAGGTAAATCTACAAGGGTGTAAGTCATTTTACTCCTTGTAGCAACCTTTTCAAAATAACTCTTTTAATGAAAAATAAACATAGATCTTGGTGGAGGATGTATTCCCTTATACTCCTCCAAATATTTAGACAATTAACCTTGAAACAAGAAGAAACAACACAATATGCAGAAAATTCCTTGCCAATGTCAAGAGATAACATGAGTAATATTTCGATTTTATTTCATTTTTTTGTTTTTCTATTTCCGTGTTGCTAATATTTTCAATCTGTGTATGCTCTTTTCCTTGCACTCATTGTGATATCAAAAAATTAGAAACCGAGCGGAAAGGGTTTTCTTGTATACGTATGCTCTTTGTCGTGCACTATGTGTGATCTCGGTCAATAAAAAACAGATGGAAAACTTGCATTTTTTGGGTAAGCTAACTGAGATCTAACCCTTGTTGTCGTCGATAAACAATTTTTTTTTCTTGTGTGAAAATAGTTTTTTATGAGCACGTTTTCTATGGTCGTCAACAACCACAACAACAATAACAACAATCCTCCTTAACAATATAATGTGTTTTGCACTAGCTCACTTGGTTAAAAATTGTTTTATTAAGTAAGATGTCTTGAGTTCAAGTCTCTTTTTTGTTACTTTTTTTTGAAAAAGTTCATGCATCCATTGTAAAGTGTATTTCACTTAAATTTTAAAAGTGAATCAATATAAGTAGCTTTAATATTTTATTTTAAATTATTTATTTTGCATGCAACTTTCATTTATAAAGTAACTTCGTTGTAAAAAATATCCCCACTAATTCTATAAAAGTGGGTCACTTCATAAGCAACTTATTTGTAAAAGTAAGGTTATTAGAAGCAGGGGTATCATCACGTGAACCAACTTCTACTTGCCATGTAGCTCTTTGGTTACCATTTATGCATTTTTTCAAAAGAGCATAACTTTCACATCCGAAATCCGTTTTCACTGTCGTTTTTTTAAAGCGACCTATTTTTTCAAGATCTTTCCATCCAAACCATCCATTTCATCTTTTTCTGCATATTTTAATATGGAATCTCCGAATGATATTTTGTTTCTGAGTACCAACTACTTCTCATGGAAATCCCATATGGAGGATGTATTATTGTACCATATTACCTTAGGAAAAGAACTAGAACCCATTGATGATGAAAATAAATTCAAATGGGCTAATAAGAGTGATGAAGCACGTGGACTAATCAAAATGTCCATCTATCCTAATGTTAGGTTTCACCTTCAAGAAATTGATGCTCCCGATGCAACTTGGACTAAGCTTGAAGTTTTGTTTGGTAAATACAATATTATTCGAGCCCACTAGATAGAAAATCAGTTAATGACTCTAAGTCCTAATGATTTTTCTTGCATTGAATATTATTTATCTAAGTTCAAAACAATTAGACTTTTATGTATAGACTTCAAAATAGATCTGAAGGAAGACCGATGCATCTATATTATTCTTTCTAAGCTTTGTACTGCATATTCTCTTTTTGTATCTACCTTTTATGCCAATAGAGATGCTCTAGAGAGTGCCTATAAAGATCCCACTCTTGAGTCTTTTTGTGATGCTTTGATTAGAGTGCAATATAAACTTGTGAAAATTGGAGTGGTCAACACTACAGGTACCTTCAAAAAAGCCTCAGTGGCCCAACAAAAAGATGAATCCCAGAATCCTAAGAACCAACATCCTCGCCACAACAACAAGCAAAACATGGGTCCCAAACCCTCTCAGCCAACTTTTGCTCCTAACGGTGACAAAGGAGAAAAATCCAAAAGTAACAAGACTGGTGGCAACCATTACAACTTTCGTGGGAAAGATGGTCATGTGGAGACCGAATGTTTTAAGAAGATGGAAGCCTTAGAAGTAGCAATGAAGAAGCACACCATGAATATTGATTCTTCTTCTTCTCATGGACCTGCAATTTCAACTTTTGGTTTCTCCTTCAATGCAACTTCTACTTCTTCTTATGATGAGTGGCTTATTGATTATGGAGCATCTTATCATATGGCTAAGGATAAAGGCATTTTTTTTCTCTAAATGAATGTAACACCAAGAAAATATTTGTTGGTGATGATAGATCTCTTAGTGTTGTAGTGTCTAGAACAATTTAGGTAGATAATGGTAATTTCAATGATGTTTTATGCGTTCCAAGTATTTCTTACAACCTTCTACCAGTATATCATATCACTCATTCAGGTAAAGGCAAAATCGTAGAGTTTTCACCTAACCAAGTTGTAATTAAGGATTTAAAATATCCTAAGCATGTCCTCGCAACTGGAATTGCTGATGATATTTTCAGGTTGTACAAGTTTGACAACTTTGGGTCATCATCTATTCCATCAGTTTTTGTTGCTCATAGTGATGACTTGAGCAAACTTTGGCATGGGCGGTTTGGTTATATAAAATATCGCTCATTGTCGTAACTATGTAATCAACAAATGGTGACTGGTCTTCCTCTTGTTTCTTACAGAGATGGTGTTTGTGCCGGTTGTGTTCTCAAAAAACATCATTGAGAAAGTTTTGACAAACGTGCCTCTTGGCACACCTCGACCCCTTTGTAGCTTGTTCACAGTGACTTGTGTGGTCCGCTTTCTTCCCCTTCTTTTTTATGGGTGCAAGTGTTTCTTAACTTTCATTGATGACTTTTCCAGATGCACTTGGGTTTACTTCTTAAAAATTAAGAGCAAAGTGTTTGACAAGTTTTTGGCCTACAAGGCCCTTGTAGAAAAACAATATGGGAATCAACTTCAAAGGTTAATAACATATAATGGAGGCAAATATGTGAACAACAATTTTACAAGTTACTGCACTACACATGACATCCAAATGCAACACATTGTTCCATATACACCACAACAAAATTGTGTTGCTGAGAGAAAGAATCACACATTAAAGGAAATGGCTAATTGTATGATCCAATCTAAGGGATCAAGTATTAATTATTTGGCGGAAGCCATTAACTATGAAAATTGCATAGTAAATCACACTCCCACAAAAGCTCTAAAAATATAGCACCAGAAGAAGCATGGAATAAAATTAATTTAGATGTAAGCCACTTCCATGTATTTGGCAATGTAGCATGGGCTCACATTGCTGACGAGAAATGGAAAACTTTATAGCCTAAAAGTGAGAAGTGTATATTTGTTGGTTATTATGAAGATGTCAAAGCTTACCAACTTCTTCAACCTCATTCTAATGAAATTATTATTAGAAGAGATGTTAAATTTGATTAAAATCTCTTGGCCTGTGAGCCTAATTCATCGTTTGTGCCTTCTTCACCCTGTGAGACATCGTTGGTGTTTGTGCCATCTTCTATTCCTATTCTAGTTTCTTTTTCTTCTTCAGATGATAACAACGAGGATGAAAATCCACCTCCTCTTGCTCACCTTCCTCTAGATAAGTCCATCAAACATGAACCTGCACTGACACCACAACTTCCTAGATGGGTCTGTTCAACTAGAGAAAAAACTAGTGATCTTGCCAGTGATCCTTTAGATTAGCGTCGAACATGTTAACATTTCTAGCGAGCCTCTTTTCTTTTGGCTCAAGTTTCAGAGACTCATGATCTAGAGATATTTACAAAATCTTCAGGTCATCCAGATTGGGATACAACAATGAATGAAGAGTATCGTTCTTTAATGAAAAATGATACTTTGGATATTGACCTCTTCTAAAAGGAAGAAAACTTGTCATATGTAAACATATGTATAGAACTAAGTATGCATCAGATGGAAGTGTTGAAATACACAAGGCTCGATTAGTTGCCAAAGGATTCTCTCAAGTTGAAGGCATAGACTATAATGAAACCTTTTCCCATATAGCCAAAATGAATTCCATCCATCTTGTTCTAGCCCTTGTCACCTCACATAAATGGGAGGCCAATCAAATGGATGTTAAATCCACCTTCTTGCATGAGGATTTGCAAGAAGAAATCTACATGGAACAACCTCCTTGCTATGTCCATAATTACTCTAGCCTTGTTATTCACCTTAAGAAATCTCTTTAGGGTCTTAAGCAAGCTCTCTAAACTTGGTATGCCAAAAGGGACAACTTTCTTCTTGAAACTGACTTTTCTAGATGACATTTTGATCCTAATGTCTATATACCAAGAAAGTAGGAATCCATCTCATAATCCTTGTTCTTTATGTTGATGATCTTATCCTCACCAGTAATGACCGTACAATTTTAAACCATGTGAAAACCATCCTTAAGAAGAAATTTGAAATGACCGACTTAGGCTATTTGCTCTATTTCCTTGGCAGTCGAGAATTGTAAACCAAGGAAGGAATCTTTCTTTCCTAGTCGAAGTATGCTTGTGACATTCTTTGTCACTTTCACATGGATGATTATAAACCAACCCCTTCTCCCTTCCAGTTTGGAGTCAAACTTGTTGCCACTTGTCCTTATCCTTAAGTTGATGCCACCTTGTATTGTTCGTTAGTTGGTAGCCTCTTATATTTGACTCATACTCATCTTGATATTTCCTTTGTTGTTTGTCTTGTTGCCCGATATATGCAATCACCCCACGAAATCCATTGGAAAGAATCTAAAAGGATACTTCGGTATGTCTGGGGTATAGTTCAGTTTGGGATACATTATAGCTTGGGGAGGACTCCTTTATTGGTTAGTTTCAGTGATTCAAATTGGGTCGGTGACCCTGATGATCGAAAGTCTACTGCAGGTTATGTTTTCAGCCTTGGTTCAAGAACTGTCAATTGGGCTTGTAAGAAACAACATGCTATTGTTATTTCTTCAACAGAAGAAAAGTATCGAGCATTGGTTAATGCAAGTCAAGAAGCCTTGTGGCCTCAAAATTGTTAATGTTTAAGCCATTATTATAGTTCTTTGCATTTCAATAGATAACAACAACATAAGACAAGATCATTGAGAAATACATAATCACAAGAGACACAACATTTATCCTGGGAAACCCTCTAGGGGAAGAATACCTAAAAAAACATCCTTATTATAGATAGCCAATACAATGCCAAGAGATAACTTAAGCTAATATAGAATATCCTCTCCCAAAGATGCGCCACTCTCTCTCTTTCTTCTCCAACTGCAGTTCTGAAACTTGTCTCTCAATGAGCAAGTGAGTTGTGTGTCTAAGTGAGGCGTTAGCCTCCTTATTTATACTAATCTGGCACATGTGAAGTGTCTCTTCACTGGCAGGGACAACTTCTTAATCTGGGTGGTTATAACCACCTTTATTATATTTCGGGGCCTCTTGATATATTCTGGGGCCGACTTCTTCTTTTTCCTTTTACAATTACATTATGACCAATCCACAAAAGGGGATTTGGTCCTTATACAATAGCCGACATGATCAATCCACAATAGGGATTTATCCAATGAATAATATATCAAATAATAATAAGAATACACTTTGCAGTTACATTATTTCAACACTCCCCCTTAACAAGAAGGGTATTCTTCAACAACATCAGGCGAGAGAGAGAGGACAACATCATCAACAACATCAAGTGGGTGAGAGG
>ML783438.1:555622-573483 GCA_009831015.1 Picea engelmannii | reverse complement strand
AAGTTTTCTTCATCGGCAACATCGTCATTCTCAAAGGAATGCAATCATCATCTGCATCAATATGTATTAGTATAAAACTGATACATCATCATCATCATAGCACGAGGCTGGCTCATCATAATACAGGACTGGATTTACATCACAGCTGTCAAGCTAGAAGCTCAGTACTCATCTTGCTTTACGTCACAACAATCAAGCTGGAAGCAAGATACTAGACTGGCTTTAGGTCACAACTTCTCAAGCTGGAAGCACAGTACTAGTCTCATCTCAAAATCTTGCTTTACGTCACAACACTTAAGCTGGAAGCAAGATACCAAATTGACTTTACGTCACAGTTGTCAAGCCAGAAGCACATTACTAGTCTCATCACATCGTCTTGCTTTACGTCAAAACCATCAGGTTGGAAGCAAGATACTAGACTGGCTTTACGTCACAACTGTCAAGCCAGAAGCATAGTACTAGTCTCATCTCTTCGTCTTGCTTTACATCACAGCAATAAAGCTGGAAGCAAGATACTTGTCCTGCTTTACATCACAACAATCAAGCAGGAAGTAGGATACTAGTCTGGCTTTACATTGAAGCTGTTAATCCAGAAGCACAGTTATAGTCTCATCACATCGTCTTGCTTTACGTCACAGAACTTAAGTTGGAAGCAAGATATGTCTTAACACAACAACTACTCCCCCTTTCGAGGAAGGTCCTTTCAGACTATACCAAGCTTATCTCAAAAGTGCTCAAACTTTACACGAGATAGAGGCTTGGTCAACACATCAACAACCTGTTCATCTGTGCTAACGTACTAGAGCTCTAAGGCTCCTCTCTGCACCATGTCACGGATGTAATGATATCAGATCTCTATGTGCTTCGACCTGTCATGGAATACATGATTCTCTATCATCTTTATGCAGCTCTGGTTGTCACATAGGATCATGGTTGCTTCCATCTCTAGGTCAAATAGGTCRGTTAACAACTTTCGAAGCCATATAGCTTCGCAGCTGGCAGAACATGCAACAATGTATTATGCTTCTGTTGTGTCRAGAGAAATGCTAGATTGCTTCCTACTCTGCCATGAGATCATGGCTGATCCCAAACTGAAACAACATCCTGAAGTGATTTTCCTGTCAGAAACACTTCCTGCCCAATCTGCATCAGTATATCCACTCAATGTGAAATCACGATCTCCATCATAGCTGAGACCACAATCTATTGTACCCTTAAGGTACCTCATCACATGTTTTGCAGCCACTAGGTGAACATGTCTAGGTTCTAGCAGAAACTGACTCAAGGTGTTCATGGAAAAACAAATGTCTGGTTTGGTGTTCGTCAAGTACATGAGCAATCCAATAATCTGTCTGTACAGCGTGGCATCAATCAATTTTGACGAAGTGTCGACCAACAGCTTCAGTTTCGCTTCCATGGGTGTATTCATGGATTTGCATTCCAACATGTCGAATCTCTTCAGGATTTCGACTGCATACTTCCCTTGGTTAAGGAAGATCCTCTCTGGACTCTGCCATACCTCAAGACCTAAGAAACAATGCATTAGGCTAAGGTCTTTCATCTCAAATTCTGAAGCGAGTCTCTTCTTACATTCGGTGATGAGATTTTCTTCTCCAGTTAAGAATAAGTCATCCACATATAGCAATAGTATCACTGGCTCATTGTTCATAACCTTGAAGTAGAGGATAGAATCTGCTTTACTCTTGGTAAAGCCCAAGCTCATCAAGAAACTGTCTATCCGGCCATACCAAGCTCTAGGATCTTGCTTCAATCCGTATAAGGATTTACTCAATTTGCAGACATGATACTTTATGTTTTCAACTTCAAATCCTTGAGGTTTCTCTATATACACTTCCTCTTCGATGACACCATTTAGGAAAGCTGTCTTTACGTCCATCTGGTGTAACTTCCACTTCATCTTAGCTGCAAGAGCTATGATGGTTTTGATCGAAGTGTATCTGGCTACAAGAGAGAATGTCTCTTCATAGTCAATTCCTTCCTTTTGAGAAAAACCACGAGCAACAAATCTTGCGTTATACTTCTCAATACTTCCATAAACAACATGTTTTATTTTGAAGAGCCATTTGGAGGATACCACATCTTTACTCTTTGGTCTGGGAACTATTTCCCATACTTCGTTCTTTATTATGGATTGGTATTCCTCTATCATGGCATCTGCCCATTCTTTCCTTTGAATGGCTTCTTCAAAGCAGGTAGGATCCTCCTCTAGAAGATCACACATCAAAGTCGTATAACTGGAGAATGGCTTTGGTCTTTTCACCTGTCTCGTAGTTCCTTCGGGAACACCATACTTCTCTCCATCTTGAATAAGCTCTCTAGCCCAAGCTGGCTTTGTTTTATGGAGGATCATCATCTGAGGAGGTTCTTGAACTTCTAATATATCATGGTCTTCTATAATTTCCTCATCAGGGGAAGTTACAACTTCCCTCATTGGTTCTACGGCTCTGGGAACCTCCCTCACTACAGTTCTGGGGATTACGGATTCCTTCATATACTTCTTCAAGCTGGCATCTTCTTGATTTCTTGAGCGTTGCATCTTCATCAAAGGTCACATCCCTGTTGATCTAAATGTTACGGTGACCTAGTATATATATTTTGAAGGCCTTGGAGACCTCACAATATCCCACAAATATTCCCTTCTTTCTTGAAGGTTCCAACTTGTTTATCTTCTCTTTCGGTATATGAATAAATACTGGGCAGCCAAATATTTTGAGATGGCTTACCTCTAGCTTCTTTCCGGTGAACATCTCTTCCGGGGGCTTGAGACCAAGTGCACTATGGGACAATCGGTTCTGCACATATACAACTACCATTGTTGCTTCTGACCATAAGCACATAGGAAGATCTTGATCATGGATCATAGTCTTCATAGCTTCCATTATCGTTCTGTTCTTTCGTTCAACTACATCGTTTTGTTGGGGATTATAAGGAGTAGTGAGTTCCCTCTTGATCCCAACATCTTTGCAGAAGTTCAAAAAATCTTTTGAGTTGTATTCTCCTCCATTATCTGACCTGAGTATCTTAATCTTTCTTTTACAAAGATTCTCTATCAAGGCTTTGAATTCCTTGAACTTGCTGAACACTTCATCTTTAGATTTCAAAAAATATACCCAGGTCTTACGAGAATAATCATCAGTAAATGATACATAATATACATACCCACTAATGGAGGATGATGGCATTGGGCCACATACATCTGAATGAATGAGCTCTAGGACTCCTTCTGCTTTGTTGTCTCTCTTAGGAAAAGGGTTCTTGATGTTCTTCCCTTGTGCACATCCATTGCATATGCCTTCATGGTTAACCTTGAGTTCTGGTAAACCTATGACCACTTTGCATATGTATGGTAGCGCCTTGTAGTTTATGTGAGCTAATATTTTATGCCAAAGTTCACATGAGTTTTCAATGGCGTGGGTCATGGCAGCCTCTGAGTGACCCTTCAGTTTATATAAGCCATTTTCTTCACTTCCAATGATGATTGCTTCATTTAAGGTTTCTCCTTTAGCCCACATAAGAATGTATCCATCTATGAAGGAAACTCTAAAGCCTTTCTTTTCTAAAGATGAAATGGAGAGTAGGTTCTTAGTCAAACCTGGTACATATAGTACGTCCTTCATCTTTAGTGAATTCCCTGAATTTAGTTTGTAGTTTGATTCTTCCACTCCCTTGATGGGATATTGGTAATCATCTCCAAGTGTCACTTTCCGAGAAAACTTCTTTTCTAAGATACAAGAGAGAATGTCTCTTTGTCCCGTCATGTTCTTGGATGCACCACTATCAATGATCCAAGTGTCCTCTCCAGGTGTTACAGATCATGAGAGGGCCGAGATTAAGACATGGTCTTTGATCTGCTCTCTTATCATCTTTGCGGGTGGCTCTTCATCTTCGACTACATGGGCATGGTGCCTCTTATGTTTTCTCTTGTATTCTTCTTGTCTGGATGGATTGAATTTCACAATGTGTCCCATCTTGTCACAATGATATCATTGTACAGATGAGTAATCTCTTTCCTTTTGTTGTCCTTTCTTCTGAAATCTCCTTGGATGAGATTCTTTATTATTGAATTTGTTTTACTGTTGAGGCTCTTTATGAGTCTCTTTTTGGAAGTAGGGTTTCTTCCTTCCTCTTTTGGTGTGAGTAGCTAGGGCTTGATCATCATCTCGTGCCAGTAGCGCTTCACGGTTAGATACTCTTGTTTCTTCTTGGATGCATTCTTCCCATAGACTATCAAACTTCATTTTCTCCAGTTTGGCACATATCGTTTGGATGAATGCATCCCAAGGTCTTGTGAGACCATTTAGGGTCGTCATTATGAGTTTGTCTTCGTCCTGGTATCTCCAATCTCTTCTAACTATTCTTTGAATTCTGAGATTCTGGAGAAATGTTCCTAAATTGTTTGTCCTTTCTGCATCCTTGTATTCTTTAGTTGAGTTCTTAGATTCATCTTCCGGTTTATGTTATTTCCTTCATACATTCTGGTCAAGGCATCAAACATTTCTTTCGAAGTCTTCTTAGATGACACATAAGGAATCAGGTGGTCTTTGATTGAATATGCAATGATTCTTTTGGCCCTGATTGTGTCCTTTTGATGCTTGGCTTTTTCTACAACATCGTCGGGTTCCAGAATTTCTCCTTTGACGAATTTTGCTAGGTCATTCTCTTCAAGAGCGAGTCCAATCCTATACTTCTAGGCATGAAAGTTTTCCACACCTTCCAGCTTGTCAACAAGCTTAGTGCTTGCAGACATCTTTTACCTGGAGCAAGGAAAATGACCGAAAAATGAAAATGCTCAAAATCAAATTATGAACTTACCAGGAGGTGCGCTTGGCTAAGGAAAGTAGCCTGGTGTGTTTGGATCTAAGAAAATCCAAATTTTTCTCCTCCAAACTTGATCTGCGGATTTCTGGACTAGTGCTTCTGGTTTTCTGGTACCTCTGGTACTCTGGTACTTCTGGTACACTGGGTTTCTGGTACTTTGTGAAACTAGGGTTTGACTTTCCGATAGATCTAACCATTGAAAAGGTGCGCTGAGAGTGCCAAAGTAATCCTTGGGGGAGGGCGCACTTTTCTAGGTGGTTTTAGGGTTGAAAAGTTTCACCATCAAAAAGCCCTAATTTGTATGTACGACAACAATGGCGTTTTTCACTCTTGTTAAAGATGCTTTCTTTAGCTTGGCTATGATACCATGTTAATGTTTAAGCCATTATTATAGTTCTTTGCATTTCAATAGATAACAACAACATAAGACAAGATCACTGGGAAATACACAATCACAAGAGACACAACATTTATCCTGGAAAACCCTCTAGGGGAAGAAAACCCAACAAAAATTCCTTATTATAGATAGCCAATACAATGCCAAGAGATAACTTAAGCTAATACAAAAGATCCTCTCCCAAAGATGCGCCACTCTCTCTCTTTCTTCTCCAACTACAGTTCTGAAACTTGTCTCTCAATGAGCAAGTGAGTTGTGTGTTTAAGTGAGGTGCTAGCCTCCTTATTTATACTAATCTGGCACGTGTGAAGTGTCTCTTCACTGGCAGGGCTGACTTCTTAATCTGGGTGGTTATAACCACCTTTATTATATTTCGGGGCCTCTTGATATATTTTGGGGCCGACTTCTTCTTTTGCCTTTTACAATTACATTATGACTAGTCCACAAAAGGGGATTTGGTCCTTATACAATAGCCGACATGATCAATCCACAATGGGGATTGATCCAATGAATAATATATCAAATAATAATAAGAATACACTTTGCAGTTACATTATTTCAACATAAATATCCTTTCATAGTTTGGATTCTAGAAGCAACATTCTACAACCCTCTGGTGCAACAATCAAAGTGTCATCAAGCTTGCCAAAAATCCATTTCAACATCAACACAACAAACACATCGAGCTACACATGAACTTAATTAGAAATATAATTCATGATCAAGTTATTGAAGTGCTCTTTTTCCCTACATAAGATCAAGTTGCAGACATTTTCACAAAGTCTCTTACAAAAGTGAAGTTTTCCAAACTTTGATCTATGTTATGAGTTCAAGAAGTTGTCATTAAGGGGGGATAGGCTCTAATGCTTCCTTCTTTCTCCTATTGTGTTGCCTTTGTAAATCCTTCAATCCTATCCCAAGTTTTTCTTAAGGGGGGATGTTAGGATATTTAGACACTTAGGATTTAGTTAAGATCAACTTGGTCTAACGTGTCATTAGGTGAAAGCGTGTTTCTTTAGTATGCATTTGTAGTTAGGCAATCCGATGATCATGATATGTTCCCGACATAGAATAATCTGACGGTTCATATTCTCCTTGATATTAACAACTACATTAATCCATGGCTTAGCATCTAATTGGTCCATGATCTCTATTTAAAGAGCACATAGGTTCATTTGCCGATGATCAATTGTGACAAAATCTCTTGTAAATCTCTTTGTAATATTTTATTTTGCATTAATAAATTACTCCAAGTGGTCGTGTTGGTTGGGGTTGTGGATGTTTCCCCACATGGTTTTTACCATGTAAAAATATTAGTGTGTTGATCTTTGATCTGGTTGTGTGAGTGGTTATTGAAGGTGTTCATCCTCTGTTGGAATACTTGTGTTGTCGAACATGCACGTTCTCTCTTTCTCTGATGTGAGAGAGAGACCTATAGTAAAGTCATAGTTTCCCTCTCTAGTAGTAAAGTCATGGTCTCTCTCTCTCTCTCTCTCTCTCTCTCTCTCTCTCTCTCTCTCTCTCTCGTGCATGTGCAATAATTAGAGGTTTCTCTCACATTAGAGAGAGAGAGAGAGAGATCACGTGTGCACATGCATGTTCTCTCTCTCTCTCTCTAATGTGCGAGAGAGACCTATAGTAAAGTCATGGTATCTCTCTCTCTAGTAGTAAATTCATGGTCCTCTCTATCTTCCCCACATGGGTTTTACCATGTAAAAACATTAGTGTGTTGATCTTTGATCTGGTTGTGTGAGTGGTTATTTAAGGTGTTCATCCTCTGTTGGAATACTTGTGTTGTCGAACATACACATTCTCTCTTTCTCTAATGTGAGAGAGAGACCTATAGTAAAGTCACAGTTTCCGTCTCTAGTATTAAAGTCATGGTCTCTCTCTCTCTCTCTCTCATGCATGTGCACTAATTAGAGGTCTCTCTCACATTAGATAGAGAGATCATGTGTGCACGTGCATGTTCTCTCTCTCTCTAATGTGCGAGAGAGACCTGTAGTAAAGTCGTGGTATCTCTCTCTCTCTAGTAGTAAAGCCATGGTCTCTCTCTCTCTCTCTAATGTGCGAGAGAGACCTGCAGTAAAGTCATGGTATCTCTCTCTCTAGTAGTAAAGCCATGGTCTGTGTGTGTGTGTGTGTATCTTTCTCTCTCATTCATCTGCATGCATTAAAGGTCTCTCTCTCTCTCTTTGATGTGAGAGAGAGACCTATAGTAAAGTCATGGTCTCTTCTCACGTTCTCTCTCTCTCTTGTGCATGTGTACGCATGAGAGAGAGAGAGAGAGAGAGAGAGAGAGAGAGAGAGAGAGAGAGAGAGAGAGAGTTGGTATCTCTCCCTCCCTCACTCACTCTATCTCTCTCTCTCTTAGAGAGAGAGAGAGGAATTTACTACTAGTGAGAGAGAGATCAAGGAGGGATAGAGGACTTTACTGTTGTCAAGAGAAAGAGAGAGCAAGGTTATCTAATAAGAGATATAAAATTAGTTGGATTAATATGCTTATGTGTGTCTAATGGACCTTTTTGTTTGAGTGGATTGTTGCATAATGAGGGGATTAGTATATAAAGGAGCTATACACTCCAAGTAGATGTGGTCTCTAAAGATACCATTACAACACTTAAGCTCAACTAAGCACAACTCAATAGATAATAGGGAACACAAAGAACAAAAAAACTTCATTTATAGATCATTCCATAAGACCATCTATATATAGCACCAAAGTGTAAATAACTCCCTTGAAGTGAGGATGACATGCTCCACTTTTATTGTTTAGGTCACATAATGAACACCTTGAATTTTTCCTCAACCTGCACACTAGCTGACTACCCTTGCAGACTCGACTTCTTAGTTGATTGCTAAGTCGAATCTCCTAGTCACTTTTGATTGCCAACTAATTGTCTCTTAAAGATCCAAAATATGATGAGCATGCTTAACTAACTATTCCAACACCTTCAATTAGCACAATTATTTGGAGATTCAGGGGATGAAATTACTTATGTACACCCCCCATAATTGTAGGTCACTGAAGCCCAAGCAGAACCCAAAGTTTCACAAACTCAACTTCTCTTTAAGGCTTCATAACACTACCACATTGTTTATGATCTCTCATCTTCCTTGACTCATTAACATGTCCTGCATAAACACCAACAACTTTAGGTTTTTGTCACCCATCTAGGAAGACAAATCACCCTTTTTGAAGGAGTTCCTATACAAAAATCACCATTATTTGAGTAAACATGGGTTCCAAAACTTATGGTCGACTTTGTTATGGAAGGTCGACTGCAAGTCAGTTTTGGTTTAGGAGTCGAATTTCTAGTTGATGGTCTTATGTAATAGTTAATCAATCCATAATTCTATAAGATTTCTAATGGATCACCCTTTAACAAGCTAGAAGAGAAATTCAACAGAGTAATACCTAGGTTTTTTTTTTATCAAAGACAACATCTCTCCTATAAATAATCTTTGATTTGACTAGAACAAACAACCTACGTGCCTTCACCTCTTCAAAGTAACACATCTTAACACAAACATGACTCTATGTATCCAATTTATTCTTTTATCATTTGGAATATGAGCCCATGCCATGCATCCAAAATTTTTGAGGTGTCTGACTAAGGGATTTCTCCCACTCCATTTCTCAAAGGGAGTCATGTCGCATACCATTTTGGTTATAATCAAGTTCAAAATATAGTTTGAGCAGTAAAAAACTTCTACCCAAATCCTAGTGGACAATCCTTTAGCTTGAAGAAAACACTGTACCATTTCGACCAGGGTCCAATTCTTCCTTTTAGTAACACCATTCTGCTAAGGTGTGTAAGGTATATATCACTTCCAAGAGATACCATTTTATATCAAGTAGATTTCAAAGGTCTTGGCCACATATTCTCCTCTATTGTTTTATCTTAAACAATTCACAGGTTGACAACATTTCCTTTCAAACCAATGTCCTAAATTCCTCAAAATTTTCAAATACAAAATCCTTATTCTTCAAGAAATATACCCACGTATACTTGGAAAAGTCATCAATGAAATAAAAAACTTACCTTGTCGTTTCTAGTGATGGTTTTTTCAGGGAACATAGCCATACAGGTCATTATCGACATGTTCTAGTTGAGTCTTTGTTCTCCAAGCCTTCCTTGTTTCAAATGTACCTTGGTGATGATTTCCAAGTACACACCCTTCCAACACACCATTTGCAGGAAGAAACCTAGTTTGTATAGTAACTAGGTCATGCTTTATCATCAATGTCATACTTTGGAAATTATGACGTTTGAGTATTTCATGCCAAATTTTGTTCTAGTTTTCGATCTTTCCTATGAATATAGTAGGCCTTGGATCTTTTATGGGAAAGTCACAAAATGTATACAATTTTTCCTTGGGATCAAGAATACCCTAACCACTAAAAATAAAATTATTGTGCATATATTTCACAACAAACCAATCTAAGCCAAAATTCTACAATTTTTCCAATATGAGTTAGTTGGGGTACTAACAAAAATTGACACTCAAACTAGGTACATGATACACATCAATGAAGACACCATTATGAAATTCAATTTTACCATAACCAATAAGAGCAAGAGCATAATAATCAACCACACATATTTATTTTTTATCCTTACTCAATGAGGAAAATAGAAAAGAATATTTAACCATGTGATCCATACAACCAAAGTCCACTATCCACTGACTTTGAGAAGTGTGAACATGCAAGGCCTAAGAAGTACTAATGGAGAATATTAAGTTATCAGCCTTACCTTCTAGAAGTTGGTGCTACATGTTTGTAAAATGTCTAGTTGACACATCTCCTTCAAGTTTATCGACTTTGTCTTCAAGGTCTTTAGTCTTTTGCTAGCAAGCCTTCTTCATATGTCCCAATTTCCCACAATAACGATAGGTTTTCTTTATCCTACCTTTTTTAGTCGATACCTGATTGTCATGCTTCTTCTTAATGATTTATTTGATGAAATCCACTTTTTTCTCCTAGTTTCCCATATAACCACTTTCTCTATAGTTCCATCGACCCATGTCCTTTAGTAAATGGCCATGTTACTTAACTTCACGTTTCCCTTCATCAAGTAGTTTTTTTTGTGCCTTATTTAGAAAACCACAGAAAGAGTCAAATGAATAATCCTTACCATGTTATTTTTATGGATTCCCAACCAACACAAAATATCAAATATGATACATCATAGGGTGTTTTCAGGTTCATTAAGATCATCTCTATGAGTTGACCATCCTTCGTCAAGAAATGCATTTCGCATTAAACCAATATCAATAGAATCTGCTTCACATGAACCAAATAATCTTCAATTTGTACGAAGGATAGAGGATAAATAGAGATAAACTCTTCTTAATTTGCATAACCTAACTTTCATTGGTCTTATCAAAGAGAGTCTTTAGATTCTTTTAGACTTCATTCAAATATTTTATCTTGCTTGCATGAAAGTGAATCTCCCTAGATATGTAGGTTTTTATAACCCCTATGACCTTGTCCTTCTTCCCATTGATGAAAAACTTCTACTGATGATCCACCAGATATGGAACCACAATCTTTGCAAACAATTAATACATCTTACTATTAAGTAATGTTTCCATATCTAGTCCCCGCACACCATGATTGTGGCCATTAGGAAACATAGGTTCTTGCTTGGAATTCATGATCTTGATCTATAGATATAAAGCTTGAGTCAATCTTCAACTCAAAACTCTAAGTCAATCAACTAGACAAATCCAACTCATTAGGAGTGCATGGAAGTTAATTTCATATTATTAAGGGTAGGGCAAGTTAAAAGGAAATGTCACTCCTCCTCTACCTACCTTATATCACAAAATTTACAAATTCACTCACTCCAACGTGTTTTCAGGTTTTAGTCCATAACTAGTTGCACTATGGAGGTAGTGAGCATTAGTCATGATTTTAGCAATATTCATTTTTTATTTTTTTTAAGTTCGTAATGTTAGAAAAATTAGGATTGATAAGATCTTTATAGTATTCAAGATTCCTCTTGTTAATGATATCATTGTCATTCTAGGTATTACTTTTAAACTTCACAGGTATATAAGATTTGATATTATCTATATTATTAATTTCATAGTCCCCATTTTTGTTCTAATAGTTAATCCAAGCCTCAAAGTTTCCGCCTACCCTCTTTTGAGCCCGTGGTGGTTACTACTCATGCTAGAAGAAATAACTTATAATTTTTCCTGTATCAACTTGATCAGTTTATGTTTATATTATAAATATCTAATCATTGGTTTAGACTCAACATATGTACAACTAGCTTCAGTTAAGATAATCAAGTAAGGAGTATGCATTTAATTGTAAAGTTATAGGTTTTAAAAGGTTATTGGATTTTCTAATTTTTATTCTAAGTCTCACGAAGATGCTATAAACCCACACTTCTCAACCATACAAAATAATTGGATAAGTAAGGTGTTAAAAATGAATTTTTTCTTATCCCATTCCTCAAGTTCAATGCTTTGGCATCTATTTTCAGGACCATAATAGGCTTTCCAACTGTCAATTGTTATCTTCTCAACACAATGGTTCCAATTGAAATCTATGCCTAATTATTTTTATGACTATAACTCTTCAATTGTGTTATCGTTGTACAATTTGACGACACAATATTTTATTAGATTCAACTATCACTATTTTAGTTCTATCAATATTAATTCTAGCCTCATAATTTTTGTAGAAATGTTAGAGAACATTGAGTTTCTTATTAAGGTCATCAATAAATTTTGCAGGAAGAACAATATCGTCAAAATATAAGGGAAGATAAACAATGAGTTCAACCATCTTAATACTAGTGCACCCCTCTCCTTCTAAACATTTCTCAATTTTATTGGTAAAGATGCCAAAAAGGGTGGGAGAAAGGGGGCACCTTTGCTTAACACCGATATTACAATTAACATCGATAGACCACTTGGTATTCATTTCATCTTGATAATTATAACATATACATAGAGCATAATCATGACACTATGAAGCTTAAGAGGGATGCCTATATCCTCAAGTCTATTTTACAAGTTGGCTCTAGGCACAATGTCAAAGGATTTTTTATATTTAGCAAAAAAACAAATGGGATATTCTTTTGCGTTTCTACAATCTTTGACCTTAACTCTAAGGTTGGAAAGGTATCAATTGTACTATGCATATATCTTCAACTCTATTTAACAAGTTCCCTCTTGGCACATTGTTGAAGGATTTTCTGTACTTCTTGAGATTTTTGGATATAAATTGTGTAAGAAGTTTTGAAATGTCCAATATTTCAAGTGGACACTCCACCCATCATTAGGGACACATGTAGCGCACGGTATTAGAAAACAGTGCTAAGTTGTGGCTTTTAAAGGAAAATTGATAAGATCTGACTGTTGATAATAGGTAAAGAAAAGAGTAAAATAATAAGATAGTCATTATGAATAAACATTAAAATAATAAATGATATAATAAACAAATTAATTAGATGACAACCCATAATCGTATCTCTAAGTCAATTATTGTTGAACACACTTTCAAATATAAACACCTAATTTTCTTTGACCAAACCAAAATCTTGGCCTCAACACCCTATAACTCATCTCACATCATTCGAGAAGCACTGGAAATTGAGAAACATTCGAATAAGTTTAATCATGATGATGACTACAAACTTAACCAATCTTGGAACCCTATCATTCATCGCCCAGGCCATCAAACCTTATTTGTTTAGTTTGGTTTTAATCTCCTTTCCTGCTTTCCCCTTTCCCCTCCGTTGCCTTTGTCTTTCTCGACTCTCCTAATCCTTTTAATCTATTTACGTTATTTATTTTACTTTCCTCTTTTAATCCTTACCTCATTATTTTATTTTATTTTCAAAATCAAACTCCCCACTTTTTATTGATTATTTCATGAAAGCATTGAATAATTAATTAATCCTATTATTACATCTTTATTATTTTAAAGTTTATTCATAACGTCTATCTTTTCATTTTACTGTTCTCTTTACCTCTTCTCAATGACCATATATTTGTTGTTTATTATTGACAACTTAATTAATTTGATTATTATATCATTTATTACTTTAATGTTTATTTATAATGACTATCTTATTATTTTACTCTTTTCTTCACCTCTTCTCAACGATTATATCTTATCATTTTTCCTTTAAAAGCTACACCTTAGCACTCTTTTATAACATCATAAGTTGCATTTGTCCCCAATGATGGGTGGAGTGTCCACTCAAAACCTTGGATGTTTCAAAACTCCTTACACAATTTATACCTATAAATCTCAAGAAGCGTTATGACAAACTATGAAAACCTAACCTACACACTCGACTTTTCTATAATCAACAAAACAACAAATGAGATCTTCTTTTTTGTTTCTACAATCTTTGATAAGAAATCTAAGGGTGGAAAGGTGATCAATTACATAGCATGTCAATTCCCGAAGCCAAGTTATCCTTTAGCCCTTTTATTATTGTTCTATATCCATTGGCCATTTTTTCTTTCAAGAATCAAGCTAGACAGTTTTTCTAAAGGGGGCTAATCATGATCATTTGATAATTGGTCGAGCCAATTTGTAGGGAAGCCTTGCTTCACCACTTCGTTAAAAATATGTTTGATGTGAGGGACAAGGATTAAACTCCCAAGTTTTGCGATCAACTTCATGGTTTGGTCAAAAATATGTTTGATGTGAGGCACAAGGATCAGACTCCAAAGTTTTGATATATTAACTCGGTATCCTTGAATATTTTCAGCTTTGGCATTTGCTAGATGCTTAATGCCAGATTTTATATCTTCAGTGAAGAAAATCTTGGTGTAAATATGATTGATTTGGATATCTTTTGAGACTTAAGGAAAAACATAGAACTTATTAAGGTAATAATTATAGTCACTTATGTTTAATTTACCCTACCCAATTCTTTAAGTTTTCTAGAAATGATATTAAACCAAAATATTTCAAGTTCTCTTTTACATATATCTATGGAAAAGCATATTAGATGCATTATATGTACTCTTTTTGAAATAACATGTAAAAGCATACCTTTTTTTTTCAAGTTATATGGACTATGAACAATAATGAATATTTATGTTGAAGTTGTTGATGATGGGAATTTTTAGATACTTTATGCTGAAGTTAAGACATTTTTTACATTTTTTTTTTAATTATTATTAAATATGGAAAACACTTTATGCCATTCTTCTTCTTAATGGCTTAGTTGATGAAATCCCATTCTTTCTCCTGACCACTTTTTCTATACTTCAAACGACCTTTCTCCTTCAGTAAATGGGTTCGTTACTTAACTTTAAGTTTCCCTTCATCAAGTAATTTTTCCCACGCCCTATTAAGAAAACCATAGAAAGAGTCAAACAAATAATCCTTACCATCTTCTTTACTGAACACCCAACCAACATAGAATATCAAATGTAACACATCATAGAGTGTCTGCAGGTTCTTTAAGATCATCTCTATGAGTTGACCATCCTTTGTCAAGAAACTCATTTTACATTAACTCAATATCAATTGAATCCCCTTCATTTGAGCCACTTAATCTTAAATTTGTTCAAAGGATAGAGGATACAAAGACATGAACTCTTTCTCAATTTGCATAACCCAAATTTCATTGGTCTTATCAAATAATGTCTTTAGTTTCTCTTACACTTCATTAAGATAATCGATATTGCTTGTATAAAATTAAATCTCCCTAGATATGTAGGTTGCTATAACTCCTATGGCCTTGTCCTTCTTCACGTTGATGATGAAATTTTGTTGATCATCCATTAGATTTGGAACCACAGTCTTTCTAAACTACCAAGGCATCTTACCAGAATAATGTTTCCATATATCGTTCCCCACACACCACCACACACCATAAATGTTGCCATTCAAAAACATAGGTTCTTGCTTCGAAATCATGATCTCAATATATATATATATATATATATATATAAACCCTAATTCAGTATTCAAGTTGAAACCCTAAGTAATATGCTAGACAAATCCAACTCATTAGGTGCACATGAAAGTGACAACCTTCAAAAGACTTGTAGACAATAGTATAGGTCTCAAACTAATAGCTTTGGTACCATGTTGAAGAACTAGGGAATTAGTATATCAAGGAGTTGTACATTCCAAAAAGAGGTGGTGTCTAAAGAAACTGTTACAACACTTAAGCATAAGTGAGTATAGCTCAACATACAACATAGGAAACACAAAGAACCAAAAAACTTCATTGATAGATCAATCAATAAGACCATCTATATATAGCACCAAAGCATAACTAACTCCTTTGAAATGAGAAGGAAATAGTCCCTTTATTGGCTATATAACATAATGACCTCCTTGAATTCTACCATGATCCACACACTGGTCGACTGCCCTAGTCGACTTGGCTAACCATTCAAATGCTCAATTAACTGCATAGTTGACTATGTACTCAATTCTCCTAATCGACTATCAAACGATGAATTGATTGTTCCAAAAGATCTAGAGATGTGATGAACCTATTTAACTTGTTGTTCCAACAAGATTCCTTAGCATGATTGGATAACCCTTGATTATCATGGTTGAATATATTATGTGCTTGTGATTTTAAGGGATGATTGAGTTATTGTTCTCAAATTTTGGGGGTATAAACCAAGCATGTTAGCTTGAGGTGGTTGGAAGTGTACACCTCTACATTTTAGTTATTATATTATAAAAAAGAAGTACCATTTCTTTGGTTATAAGTGTCGGTTTGAATATTTTGATTGATCTGAAAATGATAAAGGCTTGTATTCTTGAAAATATTTGCAAGTTTTTAATTCAAGTGTTCTTATGCAAAAAGATCAATTTGCAAACACAATTTTTTATAGAAATTACACATTCAAGATGCAGATAATAAGCAGCAAATAACAATGAACAATAAACACATAACACAACAAATGATAAAGGAGTTAACCCCTCTCTTGGGCTACATCTCCTGGTCCAGCTTCCAATGGATCTTTTATATTATTTGATCAAAGTGCTAAAATATGTGCTTTACAATGCTCAAAATGCCAAATAGATGGCTCCAATGGCTTCAGAACATCCAAAAACCCCTAGCTGGGTTTTTTCGGCACCTGATTTGGCAAAAAATTGAAGAAGATAGGCTTCCTGGAAGTTCCCCTTC
Source organism: Picea engelmannii (assembly GCA_009831015.1). Classification (NCBI taxonomy): domain Eukaryota; kingdom Viridiplantae; phylum Streptophyta; class Pinopsida; order Pinales; family Pinaceae; genus Picea; species Picea engelmannii. Next base: position 557,103 of record ML783438.1, on the reverse strand, counting down.
AAACTTGTTGTCTCTGGATCGCCAAAATGCACCTCTGTGTGTCCAACCTAGCACACACGCTCATTTCTGTGCTAAAACCTAGCACCGAGCGCATAACTAAAAACCATACAAATTGTAGGATGGTTAGGGAACCTAGCCCCCCTAACCACAAGCTGTTGAGCATATGGGTCATATGACCGCGCATAAAAGGCTGGGGCTAAACTCCAAATCATATGGTTAGGCACGTGGGTTTAAACCGTTGGCAATGTAAACTCCTATGCATAACCGTCGGTCAAATGTATTGTTAACATAACCGCGCGTGGTATGGTCATATGGTTATCCACATGTGATTACAGGCTAACCGTTGTTCAAAACAAAACAAACTCCCGTGCATTTGTTGCGGTGCATGGTCATATATATATATATACAAAAATCGCGGGCTAGGGCTAAGCCCCAGCCCGACCCCCCGTGCCGAAATACACCATAATCCAACTCAAATAAATTTAAAACTGTATAGTGGTAAGAACCACATGGGTGGTGCGCCGGTTGGGCGACCCTTCCCAAAGCTATACCTCTGCCCAGAGGTCGTGGGATCGAGTCCTGTCGACTACACAAATTTTAACCAACGCCCAGGTGACACGTGGAAGCCCTTGCTTGGGCCACGTGTCACCAATCCATTCGCCACAAATATTCCATGTCAAGAAATGATTCAACTGTCCAATTGCCAATTGTCTGCCAACTCAGCCCTGCCACGTCATCGTACGACCCTGCCACATCAACATCCGTATGGACTGTACAGTCAACAAATTTTTTTTGCCTATTTGACGATTTGAACAGAATGCAATATCTCACTCATCCAACGTCTGTTTGAACCCGAACGAGTTGCGTTGGGTTCGTGACGACGAGGCCTACACACCCGTTCGATTTGAAGCGATTCCGAGCACTTTGAATTTTGAGCAAAATTTGATCCCTTGGATCACACCTCCCCATTGGAAAGCTTTTGGACCTCCAAAAGTCTACTTTCAGTCTGTATGAATATGACGGTATAGTTCCCTCACCTTACCAACCTCAATCCACTTGGCTTTGCTTGGATTTGTGCCTTTAAGACCAATTCGAAAATATTCCACATTTCCTCGTTTTGAAGTTCTCATTCTCCTGTCAATGATTGTGTCTTCATGCAATTATGTAAGATATTCTGGGGAGAAATCATCTATAGAAGGAATCTGAACATGTTCTCCTTGATCATGAATCAAAGGAGGCTCATACAATTTCAAATTTTCAACATTAACAACTGCATACATTTGCATATAAGGAGGTAAATCCAAACGGAAGGCATTGTTACCAATCTTGTCAAGAATCTTGAAAGGACCATATCGAATTGGTTTCATTTTTTTACCTTCTCCTTTAAGCCTCTCCTTACTAATGTAAATCCAAACTTCATCTCCAACTTGGAAACTGTGATCAACACGATGCTTGTCATGTCTTGTCTTGTACTTGGCTTG
>ML783438.1:517132-551641 GCA_009831015.1 Picea engelmannii | reverse complement strand
GGGAGGTGGAGTAGCACCATTCCCTCCATTTCCTTTTGGAGTTTTATCACCACTGTCTCCCTTGTTCTTTGAAGGGTTGGAGCCTTCACCTTGCAACCTTGTATTCCTTTCTTCCATCAAGACTTTCATCATTTCTCTCATTTTCGTGAAATCCTTTCTGAGATCTTCATCTTCTGTAGGAATATTTTCATGACTCTCTTCATGAGCCATACTTGGTGAATGCCTCCTTGAAGCTTGAGGTGATGATATAATTTTCTTCTTGAAGGATGAGAACTTGGCTCTACAAGTTGACCTTCTCCTCTTCTGATTTTCAACCTTGTGAGCATCAGAAAACAAAACACTTGCAAATAATCAAGCCTTCAAAAACCTAAGCTCTGATACCAACTTGATCTGAAAATGATAAAGGCTTGTATTCTTGAAAATATTTGCAAGTTTTTAATTCAAGTGTTCTTATGAAAAATGATCAATTTGCAAACACAATTTTTTATAGAAATTACACATTCAAGATGCAGATAATAAGCAGCAAATAACAGTGAACAGTAAACACATAACACAACAAATGACAAAGGAGTTCACCCCTCTCTTGGGCTACATCTCCTGGTCCAGCTTCCAATGGATCTTTTATATTATTTTCTCAAAGTGACAAAATATGTGCTTTACAATGCTCAAAATGCCAAATAGATGGCTCCAATGGCTTTAGAATGTCCAAAACCCCTAGTAGGGATTTTTCGGCACCTGATTTGGCCAAAAATTGAAGAAGATAGGCTTCCTGAAACTTCTCCTTCAAACTTGTTGTCTCTGGATCGCCAAAATGCACCTCTGTGTGTCCAACCTAGCACACATGCTCATTTCCATGCTAAAACCTAGCACCGGGCGCATAACCGAAAATCGTGCAAACTGTAGGACGGTTAGGGAACCTAGCCCCCCTAACCACAAGCCATTGAGCATATGGGTCATATGACCGCGCATAAAAGGTTGGGGCTAAACTCCAAATCATATGGTTAGGCACGTGGGTTTAAACCATTGGCAATGTAAACTCCCGCTCATAACCGTAGGTCAAATGTATTGTTAACATAATCGCGCGTGGTATGGTCATATGGTTATCCACATGTGATTTCAAGCTAACCGTTGTTCAAAACAAAACAAACTCCCACGCATTTGTTTCGGCGCATGGTCATATATATATATATATACAAAAACCGCCCCCAGCCCGCCCCCCCGCGCCGAAATACACCATAATCAAACTCAAATAAATTTAAAAATGCATAGTGGTAAGAACCACATGGGTGGTGCACCAGTTGGGCGACCCTTCCCAAAGCTATACCCTTGCCCGGAGGTCGCGGGGTCGAGTCTTGCCGACTACACAAATTTTAACCAACGCCCAGGTGACACGTGGCATCCCTTGCTTGGGCCACGTGTCACCAATCCATTCACCACAAATATGCCACGTCAAGAAATGATTCGACCGTCCAACTGCCAACTGTCCGCCAACTCAGCCTTGCCACATCATCTTACGACCCTGCCACGTCAGCATCCGTACGGACTGTACAGTCAACAATTTTTTTTTGCTTGTTTGATGATTTGAACAGAACGTGATATCTCACTCATTCGACGTCCGTTTGAACCTGAACGAGTTGCGTTGGGTTCGTGACGACGAGGCCTACACACCCGTTCGATTTGAAGCGATTCCAAGCACTTTGAATTTTGAGCAAAATTTGATCCCCTGGATCATTGATGATAAGGATGATGATGTTTACCACCCCCTAAGACCAACAAGGTCTATCAAACAAATAAAGGAATCATACTATATATTCTTCAAAATATCATTTTTATATATGAACATAGTGGAAATGAAATTACTAGGTTCATTATAATAAGCAAAGAGGTCTTGAAGAATAGGTAAAGTTACATTTCATATTATTAAGGGAAAGGAAAGTTTAAAGGAAATGTCACTCATCCTCAACCTACTTGTATCACAAATTTTACAAATTCACTCACTCCAAGGTGTTTTCGATTTTTGGTCGAGCAACTAGTTGCATTATGGAGGTTGTGAGCATTGGTCATGATTTTAGCAATATTCATTTTGCTTTTTAAGTTCGTAATGTTATAAAAATAAGGACAAATTAGGTTTGGTAATATCTTTAGAATATTCTAGTTTCCTCTTGTTAATAGTATCATTGTTTATTTTAAATTCATATATATATAAGATTTGATATCATCTATATTATTAATTTTATTGTCTCCATTTTTGTTCTAATAGTTAAGCCAAACCTCAAAGTCTCTAGCTTACCCTCTTTTGAGCCTGTGGTGACTATTACTCATGCTAGAAGCAATAACATGGATTTCTTCCTTTCTCAACTTGGGCAATTTATGTTTATATTCTAAATATCTAATCATTGGTTTACACTCAATGAATGTACAACTAGCTTCAATTAAGATAATCAAATAGTGAGCATTGCATTTAATTTTAAAGTTATATGCTTTAAAATGTTATTGGATTTGCTCATTTTTATTTTAAGTCTCATGAAGATGTTGCAGACCCACAATTCACAACCATGCAAAATCATTGGACAAGTAAAGTGTTAAAAATGATTTTTTTGTATTCTAGTCCTCGAGTTTAGTGCTGTGACATCTATTTCCATGACCATAATAGGCTTTCCAAATGCCAATGATGATCTTTTGAACACAATGGTTCTAATTTAAATGGAAATTGAAATCTATGCCTAATTATTTATACAACTATAACTCTTCAAGTGTGTTATCCTTGTACAATTGGAGGATAAATTTTTTTCTTAGATTTAATTATCATTATTCAGTTTTATCAATATTAATGCTAAGCTCATAATTTTAGCAAAAATGTTGAAGAAATTTGAGTTTCTTATTAAGGTCATCAATAGTTTTTGCAAGAAGAACAATATCGTTAGCATATAAGGGAAGAGAAACAGTGAATCTGGCCATGCTAATGCTAGTGCAGCCCTCCCCTTCTAAACATTTCTCAATTTTATCGATATATATATATGTAAAAAAGGGTGGGAGAAAGGGGGCACCCTTTCATAACACCAATATTACAATTAATGTCCATAGATCACTTGGTATTACATTTAATATTAATAATTATAACCTATATGTAGAGGTTAATCATGACACTATGAAGCTCAAGAGAGATTTCTATATCTTCAAGTCTATTCCACAATTTGGCTCTAGCCGGTGATAGAGTGAAATAGAAGCTTTGCTTTATGGGGGGACGGCGACGAACCAGAGGGAGCCTTCATGAATTTCAAATTTATTTTTCGCGGGACTTCAACAGTAGCATGCCATGGTCGACTGCTTGATACCTTCGTTGTCTAGCCATGGAGATGGTGGGTTCCGGTAGATTTTTTTACCTTTTTTAGTTTTCGTTGGCTAGGTTTTGAGCATCTTTCTTCCATTCTTGAGCTATTACTGTGTTGTGTACTGCTAGTTTTAGTGGACCTTAGGTGGGTGTATTCATTTATTTAATTAATTACGATTTCCTTGTCGTTTTCCTTTCTATTCTTGGTAACTATATCGTTTCTCTCAAAACGTGGAGTTCCCCATTTCTCGTTCTTTGGGTTTAGAAGGTGGATCACATGTGGTCAATTTCCTTTAATCCTGGTCAATGTATTATTTATTACCCCTCTTACCTTGGTCTTTGGGAAGTTTACAACCCTTGATTATCGAGTATTTGCATTAGTGCACTCTAGGTGGCAGCCTAATGGCCCTTAATCGGTTGGCTAACATAAATATGGAGGTTAGTAAGTTAATGAATGAGTCAGTTGAAGGACTTTGGCATGAGGAAGACATTAAATTGAACCTCAATACTATGGGGGTGAATTCACTTGGTTTTCATTCAAGCTCTAGGCCTTCTATTTCACCTGCTCATCGACTCAGCGTAGGCTATGGTTTAGCATCCTCGTTCGATACTTTCCTACCAGCTCTGTTGGATTCTTTTCATGGGGTGCTGAAACAGTGATCGGGGAAAAGTCCACAGGCTGTTGATAGAGGGGTTGATTTTACTGGTTCTCGTAGCAAAGCAACTTTTCTTCCTTCTTCTTGAAAGAGTCATAGACAGTGGGCTACGAACAAGGTGGCCAAGAGGATGGTATTAAGCTCGGATATTGGATTGGAGGATACTTGCAGGTTGGCTCTTTGCATCTTGGTGGGGAGATTTGCCAATGGAAATTTATGCTGGGAATTTTTTTTTGTTTGGATGGAGCGAGTTTGGACACCTTTCTTAGGTTATGTACCAGAGGTTTATTATCTAACAAAAGGTTGGATGGGGTTCTTGTGTAACACTCCTGTTAGCACTGGAAGTCAACTCTGGATTATGGCAGAGGTAAGCCCAGTATCCATCAGTTTGTATGTCACAATGAATAAATTAAAGGGTGGTCTAATGGACATAGTCTTAGGATAATATCGCTTTAACTCAGAAAACCGGGCTGGTATGCATAAGTAGATGAGGTACTGATCTAACTTTAGTCAGTAAGTTGCAGTAAAGGTGAGTAGGGGGATGAACTTGAGGAGAGTGAATAGGTTTGTTATGGACATCTGGTCTTCCAACAACCTAAGGAGGAAAAACTGAGAAGGCAAGATCCTCTTGGTTCAGATTTTCAAGGGACTAAATGAAATTATCACTGAAATGAAATCAAACATACATCACAATTCAATGACAACAACTTGATTGGATCATCCATGCCCGAGTCATTCAACATTGGAGGGGAACGACAACACAAAAACTGATTAAAATTGGTCGTGATGTCATTGTGATCAAACCTACATCACAAGAACACAACTACCCTCGACTAGATCCTCCATGCTTGAGTGTTCTAACACAATTGTTTACAGAGATATGAAAAGAAGATGACTTACATTAAAAAATATGTCTCAAATACAGATACATAACCAAAAGAACCAGATCTTCATTAAAAATTTAAAATACGAGAGCCTAGCTCAACCATCCACCTTAACAAAATATCAAAACAATCTATTTATACTCAGAACAGTCCCTGACTACCAGGAGTGTGATCTGATCATTACAATCAAAGCTTTGCATCAATGACTTCTTTTTTCAGACTAAACGTGCGTCCCTCTGTTAGACGTGAGCTCAGATCAGCATGGGTCTGTAGGGAAATCTGCTCGCAGGGGTACCACAGGCTGACGGTTCAGTCCCCACAGCCGGGCCTTCCATGCCTTCCATTTATGGGGTGAGTCGAGGTTTCAACCACCAAACCTACCTTCCATTAACTTCTTTTCCTTGGAGATTGAACGAGAATTAATTCTCAGGGGCGCGACCACTTGCCACGCTTGGGTAGGATGCGATATAAACATGAAATTGCGGGGCCGCTCAGAGGTGGTTTGGGTTCAGACTGCTTTTGGGCCCACAATCCATCACATTTCTCCACGTAGTATTTTCACCATACCATGGTTTCCATTGCGGGACTGCTCAAGAAACATATCGCCCGAGCATGTTGCATCCTCGCAATAGACTGTGCCCGCTGATCTGGTCACGATATTAGATCTGGGTGCACCGACTAGATTTGGCGCCACCGCCAAGCTTACTCGGCCACCAACTTTAGGATCTGCCAAAAGTGTGCTTTGGGGTGGGGCGCTAATTTTGGCGTTGAACAATAACACCTCTCAGAGGATGATTTGACATGGAGGCCAGATGCCACCATGTTGATGTGTCATGGACAGAGGGGTAACATGTGTCATTTGAAAATAGGTTGGAGGCGTGTCTGAGAATACTTGAAAAGAGTGCCATGTGTCAAAACCATAAGGGTGTCACCTGTCTGTGCTGATATATGACATGCATTTGGCTCTCTAGGGCTTGGGGGCTAGCTCCTATTTACCTGTTGTGATTTTACCCATAGCTATGGATCCAACGACATGTGGCTCTTTGAATTGGATGATCGAGATCAATTTCGGGTCTCCAGACTCCAGGAAAATCAAATCTCAAACTTATTTTTCCTTCTGTGTTTTCACCTGGAGCTATGAATTTGACGACACATGGCTATTGCTGATCAACGAATCAGATTCACTTCGGGCCTTCAGACACTTCGACACTTCAGGCACTTCGGGACCTTGGGGAGGCACTGTCGCTAAGATCAACGACTCCCTGTTGATTTTGAGATCAATGGTCCACGATTTCTTTTGGGAGTTCGGGCTTTGGCTCTCCGGAAGTTTTATGCACTTCTCACTTTGAAACTCTCGAAGCTCATTTATCTGAACACTTGGATCGGATTTCACATGTCCCCCTTGATATCAATGACTCATGCTCGCTTGATCTGAGTCCATATCAGACCGCTCTAAGTGTTGCGCTTGTGCTTACAGATGTGGTTTCTGTGAACAATTACCTAGACGACTTACTAAGGGCTCAGGAATACAAAATGATCAGTGACAGAGGTAAAGAGAGAAGTGATCGATCCTAGATAGAACATGTCTATCAAATGGACGAAGGTAGACAGAAGAAAAAATACAAGCTGAGAGGAAAAACTTACAATCGGGTCTGCGAAAGGAGGAGAGACAGGCAAAAATACAGACTTAGGTAGAAACCACAAACCCCTAAGGCTTTGACAAGCTTATGTGATAACATTTGAATCCACAGGGGATGGCATGCTCCCTGCGAGATTCCAAGAACACACAGCTCCAGTGCCTTTGCTTTGGGTTATGGAGTCTCCTATTAAAAACAAATCAAAACAAACATAAAACAGGAACGATATTTACAATGGTGGGATGCCGACTGCGGCTTTTAAAAACAAATTTTTTTTAGAAAGTGTCCATTTACTGGGCCACCAAAAACTTCATCACCCTTCGAATCCTGCAACCTATAAGTATTATTTGAAAATTTCTCAGAAATCTTGAAGGGTTCAATCCAAAGGGCTTCAAGTTTACCATGCTTTCCCTTGTCCTGTTTGGGTGCATCCCATTTGAGTATTAGATCTCCTAGCTGGAAATCCTCTTTTCTCGCCTTTCTGTCAAAGGCTTGCTTGATCTTATGTTGACATTCATGCACTTTGTCCAGTAGCTGCTCCCTAGCCTGTTGCACTTCGACTAGCTGATGCATCCTCTTGATCATGTCATCAAGCTCTTCTTGGAAGTCTTGGAAGAACTTTGCCACCGACAAGGCGAGTTGAGAAGGAAAAATTGCTTCAGTTACTTATACAAGCTGGAAAGGGGAGATGCCCAGGGACCTCTTTGTTGTCACCCTGTCAGCCCATAGAGAAAACTTGAGCTTTGAATCCCATGCTTTCTTGTTGTTTTCTAACAGTCTTTTGATGATCTTTATTAGGCTTGTGTTAGAGGACTCTGCTAATCCATTGCCTTGTGGATAGTAAGGGGTAGAGTGGATCAATGAAATTATGAACTTCTCACAAAACTTGATCAGTGGTTAAGCCTAACATTATCAGTGATGATTTTGTTCGAACAAGCAAACCTTACTATAATATCCTCCAGGAAACCAATGATCACCTTATGAGAAGTACTCCTTGTGGGGATAGCTTCTATCCACTTGGTAAAATAATCTGTGGCAGTTAGGATCCATCTTTACTGACCTCTTGATGCAGGATGAATTTCCCCAATGAAGTCTAGGCCCCATTGCTGGAAGGGCCCTGAAGCAACCACACACTTCAATGGTAGGGACTTTAGTTGTTGCTTCCCAACATTTTTTTGACATTTAATACAAGCTCTAATTTTCGTATAGACATCAGTAAACATAGTAGGCCGAAAATACCCAGCCCTGAGAATTTTATAGGCTGTAGTTCTCCAGAAGTGATGTCCCCCACATAGGCTGTCATGAAAATCAAACATAATATTTTGGGCCTCTAGTGGGTCTAAACATATCAGAAGCACTCCCAGAGGGTCTTTCCAATACAAAACCTGCTCAATAAGGCAATATTTAATTGCTTTGAGCTTAAGAGCTCTTGCCTTGCTTTTTCCCATACCATCTGGAGGTCGCAACTCATGTAGAAAAAATATAATGTCTTTGTACCAGGTGCACTCTACCAATGGAGGGATGACTTGTGGGCCTGTACGAGACAACTCAGCCTATTGATTTTCTGAGCAGGTGCTGCTAAAAATAACCCCCAAAGTTTCGTAATTAGATTTAGCCAATAGCTTGGCTAAACCTTCGCCTTTAACCAGTTTGGTGGGCTTTATTTCCAAATCGAATTCAAGGAGTTGGGCAATCCACTTGCTCCTCCTTCCATCTATGTCGGGCTAAATGAGAATGTCCTTCACAGAAGCTAAAGGAACATATGCAATAACCTTTGAGTGAAACACATAGACTCTGAAGGCTTTGAGAGCCTTTACCAAAGCGTAGGTCTGTTTCTCCATGATGTCATATTTTACCTCAGCGTCCTTCAATGCCCGGCTGAAAAAGGAAATAGGCTGCTCTAACCCCTCAACATTCTTCTGCAACAAAACAACAACTATTGTATCAAATGAAGCAAATGAAAAAATGAGGAAATCCTTTGAGTAATCAGGACTGATAAGCACAGATGCTTCAGTCAAGGATTTCTTTATCTGATCAAAGGAACTTTGAGACTCAGTAGTCCACTTAACTTCATTTCCCTTCCTCAACGTGGCTGTTATAAGCTTTACCAATTCAGTAAAATTGGAAACAAACCTCCTCAAAAAATTAATCTTTCTGAGGAAATACTGGACTTCTTTCCTGGACCTAGGGAGTGACAAGGTTTGGATTGCTTCCACCCTGCTGGGATCAATTCTTACTCCGTCAGCAGATACTATATGCCCTAGTGATTTCTCTTCCTTCATGGAAAATAATGATTTCTTGGGGTTTAAGGAGATACCGAATTTCCTGCATTTCAAGAAAACCCTTTTCAAATGCTCACAATGCTCTACATCAGATCTGGAGAAAACCGTGACATCATCCAAATAGATGACCACAAATTTTTCTTTTTCCCTGATGAAAGCTATATCCATAGCTCGCTGAAAGGTTTCCCCTGTGTTCATCAACCCAAAGGGCATCTTGACATACATATGTACCCCAAGAAGTGGTGAAGGCTGTCTTTTCTCTATCTTCAGGTAAGACAGAGATCTGATTGTAGCCATAAAAGCCATCAATCATGGACATCCTAGATGCACTAGTCACCCTCTGTCATATGTGTTCCATCTTTGGCAAAGGGTAGTTGTCCTTCTTCGAGCTCCTGTTCGGATTTCTGAAATCGACACAAAGACTGATTTATCCACTTTTCTTTCTTACTGGGACCGAATTTGCCACCCACTCAGAATACCTCAATGGCACAATAATATGAGCATCCAAAATATTCTTCATCTCTCTCTCCATGATAGGAAACAACATAGGATTTATCTGTCTTAACTTCTGCCTAAATGGTTTGGCTTCTTCCTTCAGTGGGATCTTGTGCTCAATAATGTTGGTGTCGTATGTTATAATATCCTCATAAGTCCAGGCAAACACATTAGCAATTTTTTTTAATAGCTCAACATACTCGAACCTTTTCTCCCTCGACAAGCTGCTGGACAACTTGACAAATTTTGGATTCTCCTCTGTACCCATGTTGCACTCAGATATCTCTACATCATCAATGGGCCTCTTATCTTTTACTACCACATCATTATTGTCAAATATCCTTTCCAAAGGGACTAGTTGCTTCATAATGTGATTGCTAGGCAACTACACAATACAATGATTAGCAATTTTCTTTAAAAATACATCAGTGTGAGACTCATTTTCAGAATTAGGATCCTGATCTATAAGCAATGTTGAAAATTCCTCAACAGTCTCTAGGAACCTTTTGATCTCAAGATCATCCTCAAACACCTTCCAATGCTTGACATTGTTAGGTATAGAGGGCATGCATTTTACTTCTATATCATACTTGAGCTTGGGTGGCAGGGGAAATCTGAAATTGCTCGCTGAAACAACCAAAGAATCAACCACCATGTTTTCCTCTCTCGGAATGAATGAAATGTTGAAAGCCAAGAAAAAACTGTCAATCAGGTCCCACACTTCATTTCTATAAGTTCTGAGCTTGGGATGCTTATCTTGATAAATAATTCTAATTTGATTAACAATCAATTCTGCATCCCCAAACACATATATTTCCTTGATCCCCATGTCCTTTATAGCCCTTAAGCCCAAAACAAGAGCTTCATACTCTGCCACATTATTGGTAGCTTCAAATTCCAGTTTGTAGGACAGAGATATGGTCTCTCGAGAAGGTGAAACAAAAACCACTCCATCACCAACAACATCCTTAGAAGAGGCTCCATCAAAGAACATCTTCCAAACATAAGTGGTGAGAAGAGAATCTTCATGAAAAGTAACAAACTGCTTTCCGAGTTTAAGTTGAGGCTCGGGAGCATCAATGAGATGTAAAAAACTAGACCCTAGATCAATGTCAGGTGCAAATATAGGATGATTGGTGGGGTTTTCTTCATCACTAATAATATATGCCAGCTGGGCTTCCCTATAAAGTCTTCTATGCTCCCCCCCAAACATAGGAATAGTGGCATACGTGAGGTCCATTTGCAAGGTGCTCCCAAGTATTTTTATACAAGATCTTGATAAAAGCATGACAAACTTGGGGGGATCATCAGTCACTACAATTTCCATAACCACACTTTTCATGGACAGCTGAAACAAGGTCACAACTAGGTCTTTGATAACCCCAAGACATTGCACTTTCCTAGAGTCAAAGGAATACAAGTCATGGTAAGTTTTTGTGATTTCGAATCCCAATTCTTCCGTGACAATTTTGGGCATGAGATTGTGAGATGCCCCTGAATCCATCATACAATTATGCAATACCTTATCATGTATATTCAATGATGTATAGAAGGGAGGGGATGAATCATCTATGTCTTGTATTAGAGGTCCTAAGATAACTATTGGCTTTTCATCTTGCAAATTGTTTGAGTCTGTGGGATGAATTGCGGGTTCAAGTATTAACAACTTACAGAGGCTCCTTTTGAAATCTTCATGCTTGACCAGCTCTGAAAGGGGTACAGGGATTCTAATCTTCTGAACCTCATGCTCAAAATTAAAAGGGGATGTAGGCTTTAGGATTTCTTTCACTTCTGGGACAGGAGTTATGGCCACTTGAGAGAGGGTTCAAAATTTCTTACCTTTGTTGCCATCTGCTACATCTTCAGCAGGCTTCTCTGTTTTGGTAGGCTTCTCAGGAAAATTAGGCTTTCCTTCTTTCTTCTTGGACTTGAGGTTATATCTATTGGGGTTGTCGTTGGCCTTGTCCCCTTTGATAAACTCATTCAACTGACTGTCCATGAGATATTCCTCATATGCAGACTGATTTAAGTGAGGAAAAGAGGAGGTATCCCCAAGTCAGTGGATTTCAGATCCCCTTCTTCTTCATCAACAACAAGACTATTTTAGAGAGGGGTTTGGATTTTCTGATCATCTCTATCTTTGCTCCTCTGGTATCTTTGGATAATCCGAGGGGTATTGTTAGGCCTCCTATAGTTACCTCTGTTATCAACATTTTGGGGATTTCTGTAGTTCTGCTTGCCTTCTAATTCGATCTTTTCCATTCTAGCAGAAAGTGATTTTAGTGGCTTGGTCATTTCATATATTTGAGGGGGGGGGGCACAGAGGAACTAGAAGTCGGGGTTTTAGACCTACCTTTTCCCCCGTGTCTATTAGCTTTACCCCTAAGTTTTCCAGCCGCCAATATATTGGATTCTACTTCAAGGGCTGCATCTTGCATACGAGCCAAAGAGGTAGCTCTTCTTTCTCTCAACAGTAGGCAAAATTCATGGTTGAAAGCATTAGCATAAGTCATTTTGGCAGAGATTTCTGTAGGCTTAACTTCGGTTGGAATTTTTTTATACATTTTATTAAATCTCTTCGAGAAGTTTGAAACAGATTCCCCCTCCTCTCTCTTAAGTGCCCCAAATTTTGTAATATAATAAAGGAGATCTTTTTTATTCCCCCAGTGTCTTAAGAATGCATCATCTAGAGAAGCAATCTCGTCAATAGATCCAAGAGGCAAGTCCTTAAACGATTCTCTGGAATCACCATCGAGGCTTTGTACAAAACTCTCATCCACACATCTTCATTCTCGATGGCCCGAATCTTTGCAAATCTATAAAAGGATGAACGATGCTCTTCTACAGTCACGTCTCCCCCCCCTGTGAACTGGGGCATGTACTTAAGGTAGTCTATGGATGGGAGCGCATTCATAGGCTGAGGTAAGACCATAGGGGCGTATCTAGCAACCAATATCTCGACCATTCTATTCATAGGAGGATTAACACTTGCCATTTGGACGTGAGCTTGAGGAGAAACAAGAGGAGATGGAATTCGAACAGGCGAGACTGGGGCTGTGCTTCTGGGAGAAAAAGGAAAAGGCTGAGCGTTAGGAGATAAATATGAGGGGCTAGAGGTAACATAGGTTTCCCCTTCTGTAACTGTAGCAACTCTAATTAGAGGAGGAGTAGTAAAGTCTGGAGTAGGAAAGTCTTCTAAGGTCAAAGCTCTCTCCTTCCACTTCACAACTTCGGGGGAGAAAGGGGTGTCAAAGCTCTATCCTTCCAAACCAATAATAGGAGGGGAGAAATCAGCAGGAAAACTCCCAAAACTTAAATTTATTGAAACTCCAGCAGTTTGTATAATAGGATAATCAGAAACAATTACTGGAGTGGGTAAAGGGGGATTATGCAAATTATTATAAAAACTTGGTATAGTAGTGGAGGTACCTTTTTGAGTGGTCTTTCCCTTTCTGATAATTTCCTCTGGGTTAGCCTTAGGTGTTGCTATAGGCAACAGTGAAGTGGACCTCGTGTGTCTTCCTTTAGGAGCCATAACTGAAACAATGGAGTCGCCAGGTGAAAGTTGCAATATTCAATGGTTCTGATATATGATGCACCTTCAGAATCGTAAGCTCTTTGTCGTTCTATCCCAGGGAAATGTCTTCAATTCGTTCCTCGGCAGCGACGCCACAAATGTTAGCAGTGGAAGTCACCTCTGGATTGTGGCAGAGGTAAGCCCAATACCCATCAATTTGTATGTCACAATGAATAAATTAAAGGGTGGTCTAATGGACGCAGTCTCAGGATAATATCGCTTTAACTCAGAAAACTGGGATGGTATGCATAAGTAGATGAGTTCTTGATCTAACTTCAGTCAGAAAGTTGCAGTAAAGGTGAGTAGGGGGAAGAACTTGAGGAGAGTGAAGATGTCTGCTATGGACATCCAGTCTTCTAGCAGCCTAAGGAGGAAAAACTCAGAAGGCAAGATCCTCTTGGTTCATAGTTTCAGGGGATTGAATGAAATTATCACTGAACTGAAATCAAACATACATCACAATTCAATGACAATAACTAGACTGGATCATCCATGCCCGAGTCATTCATCATTGGAGGGAAAATACAACACAAAACCTAATTAAAACCGGTCGCGATGTCACTGTGATCAAATCTACATCACAAGAACACAACTACCCTCGACTGGATCCTCCATGCTTGAGTGTTCTAACACAACTGTTTACAGAGATATGAAAAGAAGCTGACTTACATTAAACAAGAAGTCTCAAATACAGATACATAACCAAAAGAACTAGAGCTTCATTAAAAATTTACAATACGAGAACCTAGCTCAACCATCCACCTTAACAAAATATCAAAACTATTTATTTATACTCAGAACAGTCCCTGAATATCAAGAGTGTGATCTGATCATTACAATCAAAGCTTTGCGTTGGTGACTTCTTCTGTCAGACTGAACATGCGTCCCTCTGTTAGACACGAGCTCAAATCATCATGGGTCTGTAGGGAAATCTGCTCGCAGAGGTACCACAAACTGACGTTTCAGTCCCCATGGTCAGGCCTTCCATGCCTTCCATTTATGGGGTGAGCCGAGGTTTCAACCACCAAACCTACCTTCCATTAACTTGTTTTCCTTGGAGATTGAACGAGACTTAATGCTCAGGGGCGCAACCACTTGTTGCACTTGGATAGGATGCCATATAAACATGAAATTGTGGGGCCGCTCAGAGGTGGTTTGGGTTCAGACTGCTTTTGGGCCCATACTCCATCACAATTCGACACATAGTATTTTCTCCATACCATGGTTTCCATTGTGGGACCGCTCAAGAAACATATCGCTCGAGCATGTTGCGTCCCCGCAATAGACTATGGCTATTGATCTGGTTACGATATGAGATCTGGGTGCACTGGCTAGATTTGGCACCACCGCCAAGCATACTAGCCCACCAACTTTAGGATCTGCCAAAAGTGTGATTTGGGGTGGGGTGCTACTTTTGGTGCTGAACAATAACACCTTTGGAGGATGATCTGATGTGGAGGCTAGATGTCACCATGTTGATGTGTCGCGGACAGAGAGGTAATATCTGTCACTTGAAAGAAGGCTGGAGGCGTCTTTGAGAATACTTGCAAGAGTGCCACGTGTCAAAACCATAAGGGTGTCACTTTTCTATGCTGATAGCCGACATGCATTTAGCTCTCCAGGGCTCGGGGGCTAGCTCTTGTTTACCTGCTGTGCTTTTACCCGGAGCTATGGATCTCGCGACACATGGCTCTTTGAATTAGACGACCGAGATCGATTTTGGGTCTCCGAACTTTGGGAAAATCAAATCTCAAACTTATTTTTCCTTCTGTGTTTTCACCTAGAGCTATGGGTCTGACAACAAGTGGCTATTGCTGATCAATGACTTAGATTCACTTCGAGCCTTCGACCACTTCAGCACTTTGGGCCTTCAGGACCTTGGGGAGGCACTGCCGCTAAGATCAACGAATCCCTGCTGATTTGGAGATCAATGGTCCACGATTGCTTTCGGGAGTTCGGGCTTTAGCTCTCCAGAAGTTTTATGCACTTCTCACTTTGAAACTCTCGAAGATCATTTCTCCAAACACTTGGGTCAGATGCCACATGTCCCGCTCGAGATCAACGGCTCATGCTCGCTTGATTTGAGTCCATATCAGACTGCTCTAAGTGTTGCGCTTATGCTTACGACTGTGGTTTCTGTTAACAATTACCTGGACGACTGACTAAGGGCTCGAGAAAATAAAAAGATCAGTGATAGAGGTAAAGAGAGAAGTGATTGATCGTAGAGAGAACATGTCGATCAAACGGACGAAGGAAGACAGAAGAAAAACTACAAGCCGAGAGGAAAAACTTACAATCGGGTCTGCAAAAAGAGGAGAGATAGGCAAACATACAGACTTAAGTAGAAACCACAAACCCTTAAGGCTTTGACAAGCTTATGTGATAACAACTCCAGAAGATGTAGCTTTATCGCTTGAAAATAATTGGGTTAATGGAGGTAGTAGCCTCATGTTAAAGAGGTGGCAGGTTGCTTTCGATCCGGTTATGGAATACTTCTCTTTTAGACATTTTTGGGTACTGCTACCAGGGCTACCCTTATATCTTTGGAATGAAGGGGCGCTGGCGACCATTGGGGATTCTCTTGGCAAGTTCATTATGATTGACGAAGAAAATCTCTCTGCGAAAACTAGGAAGGTTGGCAGGGTACTAGTCGAAATGGACGTACACCTTGGTTTGCCGGAGTCCTTAGAGATTGATTGGAGAGGTAGACGTTTCCTTGAACGGCTTGACTACTTAGGTATTCTGTTCAGGTACAGTATTTGTCAAAGTACATCCCATTTGAGACAAGATTGTAAAGGTTTTGGTGAAGGAGATAGTAAACAGGAAGGCCTTGACCTTTTGTATGGCACACCAGATTCCTCCATGGAAACAGGTTGCTATGGTTATGATATTGTGCACCAGGATCAGGTCGATCCCAGCTACTCAGAGAGTTCGGCCTCTTTAACTAGTAAGTCACAATCTCATTGCCTGACACTTTTTATTTCTCTATCTGTGTGGGAATGAGAAGTATTAAACTCGTTTGCTTGTCTTAAGAGTGTTACTTCTAAATCAATTACGCCATCTTTAGAAGATATCGGGGGTCTTGTTTCTACTAGTTAGTTTTCTGGTTGTTGGGTGTCCTTACCTACCTCATCGACTGAACCCCCGAGGATGGAGCCTTTGACTATCACTGGTATTCAGGAGGTGTCCTGTGACAAGGAGACTCAACTGAGTCCTTCTCTGGAGCCTTCCGGTCCTTTTGAGTCCACCCGTAACCCGACGACAAGTCAAATACCGATTAGTCACCCTACCTCTCCTCCCGGCTATCGGGAACCGAACGATGACGAGACCTCTCTCTCTGTTGTGCTTGATTCCATGATACCTTTAATCCGAGATACTGATGCTACTGTACAACTACCAGTTTATCTTTGTAAGTTAGTCATTGACCCTGCTGTGGGAAAAGGGGAGGCTAGCTGCTTGCGTTCCACTATAGTAGGGACATGAAAGGAATTCGCCTGGTCTAGGGGCTTGGGAATTGAAAATTCACTGGTAAAGACCAGGACTGCCTGAGAAAAGTCTTCTCTTGATTCTTCTCTTGATACTAACACTCGCATGTCCACCGAAGGTGGGGAACTTAGAGCTTTGAAGGCCCTGGCATGGGCAAAGTAATGTTACTGCTCTCCCTCAATCTAAGTGGGGCTGGAGGCACCCTAAAGTTGGCCTCTGTTCGATGTGTTTTGAATAAAACTCAACCTAACATTGTTTTCTTTCAGGAGACACTGGTACATTCTGATAAAGCCCGAAATTTCTTTCACACCCTTCGGCCAACTTGGCTAAGTTGTGTTGTGAACTTAGTTGGAACTTCTAGCGGTTTGACTGTCTCTTGGAATCCTAAATACTTTGATATGTTTCCTTTTCTTACTTGTGGTGGGATTTTATTGTCAGGGTATTGTTTAGAAAGTAAAAGGCAGATTTCACTTCTAAATGTCTACGATCCTTGTGTGGAGCGAAAACTTTTTTGTGAACAGTTGGAAGATTCTGGCTTGTTGACACTAAAAAATTTAATTCTAGCAGGGGATATAAAATCGACACTTTCTTTAGGCAAAATCTGGGGAGGAGCATGCTCACTGGGGTCTCTGGCAGGTTTTTTCAATTCTTATTTTCTTGATAACAAATTCATTGACATAGTTCCGGGGAAAGTCATCCGTACTTGGCGCAACGATCGAGCATGAGTGGATTTTATTGCAAAAGGGTTGGACAAAACTTTCTTATCTAAATATTTACTAGATAAAGTTAGCATTTACATAGCATGGGTGGAATATCCCTTCATCTTTGACCATGCCCCGAACCTGCTTCAACTGGATTTGCCACCCCTCTTTAAGGCTTTTCCATTCAAATTCAACTCTCAGGGGATTGAGGATCAAGGCTTCTTATTGTTGGTACAAAATATGTGGAATGATCCAAAATATCTCATTGAAGTTGGTTAACAAAAAAGGCTTGTTTGGAAACTAGAAGATCTAAAAGCTAGCACGAAACTTTGGCAAAAGGACTGTAAGCTTTTTAAAAATTCTCGGCTCAGTTGCCTGGAGAAAGAGATATCTTTTACTTACAAAAATTCTCGATTGGTACTCGTAATACTATGGTGGATTCTTCATTAAAAGATCTGAAGCAAGAAAGAAGTATTTTACTTAATGAAATCGAGGAACAGTGGTGACAAAGAAGTCGTGCTATCTGCATACACACTGGAGACCAAAACACTAAAATTTTCCATAAATTTGCGAATTTCAGGAGAAACAAAAAGTTTGTTTGGGAGATTCTAGATGAAGTGGGACATTTGCATTGTGGTCAAGAAAATATTAAATAAGTGGCTTTTAATCATTTCAAAGGTTTTTACAAAGAACAAACTGCCCCTTTTACCAGTGACCAAGTCAAGGTGGTAGCTCTATTTCCTAATTTGTTTAACAATATAGAGGTTGAGGCTTCATACAAACCTATTGAAAAGGAGGAATTGAAGATTGTATTATCAAATTTCAAAGTGGACAAGGGTCCGGGGTTGGATGGCTGGACTGTCGAGTTTTTTAGTCATTTCTTTGATCTAGTAGGAGAGGATCTCCTTGAAATGGTTGAAGAGTCTAGATTAAAAGGTTTTATTTCCGAGGATTTAAATTCGACTTTTATTACTTTGATTCCCAAAGTAAACAAGCCACAAAATTTCGGAGAGTACAGACCGATCTCACTGTGCAATCTTAGCTATAAAATTATTTCAAACATTATAGCTGATCGGATTAAACCGATTCTATCCAGATCGCTTTCGGAGGAGAAAATGGGATTTCTTCAAGGTAGACAGATTCAGGATGCCATCAACATAGTCTACGAGTGCCTTCACAACATTAAAAAGAAGAAAACAAAGTCTTTAGTTTTAAAATTGGAATTACATAAAGCATATGATTGCATTAACTGGGACTTGTTGAGAATGATTCTTCTCCAAATTTGTTTGGGCCTAAACATGACAAATTGGATAATGAGTTGTGTGGTATCCACTTCTTTCTCAGTTTTGATAAATGGAGAGGCCACTGATTTCTTTAAAAGTGGTAGGGGATTAAGGCAAGGTTTTCCCTTATCCCCTCTACTTTTCATTTTGGTTATGGAAGGACTTAGTCTTTTATTAAAATACAATAAAAAAGAAGGTAAGTTGATTGGTATTAAAGTGTCCATAACCATACAAATTCTTCATATACTTTTTGTGGACGATGTGATCATAATGAAAAATGTTACAATGCAGGAGTGGTGGGAGATTGATAAGGTATTAAAAATTTTCTATTCGTCTTCAGGCTTAAAATTTAATTGATCAAAGTCTACCTTCCTTCAAGAAGGATTGACGGAACGGGATATAGTGCCCTACAAAGCTCTGTTTCCTTTTAGATTCTCGGATCTTGATTATAGTTTCAATTATCTTGGATATTTTCTTAAGACTAGAGCACAACATGCCGAAGATTGAGGATGGTTAATAAAGAAGATGGAAAAAAGGATCAACAATTGGTGTTATAGATGGTTGTCCTTAGGAGGACGTTTCACCTTATTGAAATCAGTGTTAGAAAGTTAACCTATCTACTGTATGTCATTGGCTGTTGTTCCTTGTTCGGTCTTGAATACTCCGAGGAAATTGATGTTTAATTTTCTATGGAGAAGAAAAAGTGATACTAATAAAATGCATTTGTGTAATTGGGAGAAGATTCCTCTTCCAAAGACATATGGGGGCTGGGGAATTCACAACATATATTATTTTAGTAAATCATTGGCTGCGAACACGCTCTGGAGAGTGTTAATGGGTGTGGGCATTTGGCACAAGGTTATTCTGGACAACTATCTTCCACATTCGACTGTGATAAATTGGATTAGATCTCAATCCTTCCATAAGAAAGCATCTTTTAGAATTTGGAGCGGTTTACTGAAACTAGTGCACTTAATTACGCATTGGTTAGGTTGGAATCCAGGGACGGGACAACTCATCGCTCTGGGGAAAGATCGGATTCTGGGGCTTGGAAAAAACTCTTTCCTCTCTAGTAATATTATGTCTTCTCTAAACCAAAATAATATAAATACTCTCGCACAGGCCAGGAAACATTCAGACTGCCAAATTTTATCCTCTTACTGGCTTAGTAGTAGTGATTTGGGGCTCTCTGGAGAAAATGCTACTGAATGGGATCAGTTTAGGTGGGAACTTGTTGATTCTAGAGATATCTTACAAGATTCTAAAGATGAATTAATGTGGATAGGAGAGGATAATTCCGAATCTCCTTCTGTAAATAATATCTACTGGGGCATAATTTCAACTATAAGTCTGATGAAAGTGGGGACTTGGAGATAGTCCATCTAGAAGTGGAAAATTCAATTAAAGATTAAATTGTTCATTTGGTTGACAATGGAAGGTAAAATCCTTACTTGGTATTCTTTACAGACAAGAGGATGGGAAGGTGCAGGTTGCTGCTCCCTCTGTAAACAAGATTCAAAAAATATCATACAGCTCTTTAAGCTCTGCCCTTTTTCCATATCGGTCTAGAATATCGTGAGAAAAGATTTGAACTTAAAAAAGTGTTGGATTGGCAACACTCTGTCGGATTGCTTTAAAATTTGGTAGGAGGAAAAGACAACGCCTACCTAGATAACAACTCATATATGTTGGTTCATTTGGATTGAATGAAACAAAACAATTTTTGAAGATTCCACCCGTTCTATTCAAGCAGTGATTTATAAGACTTTGGATTTACAAAACAGAACCAATGCTCATTTGAAGGATATACTTCCAAGAGATATTTTGATCATTCATCAAAATGATACTTCATTAGCATGGTTCGACGGAGCAGCTCAACGAGATGAAAACTTGTGTGGTGTAGGTGGTGTAATAAAAACATTGGATGCAACAATCATAAGATGGACCTTTAATTGTGGCAGAGGCACCAACACAAGAGCATAACTCTTGGGTGCATGGGCCACTATCATGCTAGCATATCATTTGTCATTACATCGCATCCAGGTAATGGGTGATTCCAAAGTTGTTATTGATTGGCTATTAAACAAAGGTAGGCTTAAGGTTTGTGAAATTGAAGGATGAAAAGCTAGAATCAAATTTCTATTAAAGATATTCCAGTCTATTAGCTTTCAACACATCTTCATAAGCTATAACATTGAAGCAGACACTCTTTCCAAACAGGCTTTTGAAGAACCAGAGGGAAAAATTTCCTATTTTCATTGGTCTAATGGAGCCGAAGGTCCTAGGAGACATATTAGAATCCATTAGCTCTTTTGAGAGTGGAGCTGTGTCTTTTTTCAGTTTTTAGGACTTTGTATGTTTTGTTTTATGCAAGAAATAGCTTTTTGTATGATGATGTATAGCTTGAGATGTCAGTATTGATCTAGATCTATTCTGTGAACTTTAGTCCGTCTACATTTTGGTGCCTTTAGCATGGATCATGATTGATAGTATGCTTTGTAATGGATCCTTGTATTTGAGAAGAAAGATGTAAAAAAACTATATGACTAATATAATTGAGCCAATTTTCTACTAGAAAAGTTGGCTCTAGCCACAATGTCAAAGGCTTTCTTATATTTAGAAAAACAACAAATGTGATCTTTTTTTTCTACAATCTTCGACCTTAACTCTAAGGTTGACAAGGTATCGATTGTAGGATGCATATATCTTCGACTTTATTTCACAAGTTGGCTCTAGGCACATCGTCGAAGTATTTTCTATAATCAACAAAACAACAATTGCCATCTTTTTTGTTTCTACAATATTTGACAACAACTCTAAAGGTGGCAAGGTGATCAATTGTAGCATGTCGATTCTTGAAGGCAAGTTGTCTTTGACCCCTTTTATTATTGCCCTCTATCCATTGATTATATTTTCTTTCAAAAATCAATCAAGACATTTTTGCTAAAGGGGGCTAATCATATCATTCGATAAGTGGTTGGGTCATTTTTAGGGAAGTATTGCTTCACCGCTTGGTTAAAAAAATGTTTGATGCACAAGGCACAATGATCAGACTCCCAAGTTTTAAGATCTCAATTCAATATCCTTGGATGTTTTTAGCTTTTCTTAATGCTAAATTTTATATCTTTAGCGGAGATGAAAACCTTATGTAAAGATGAATGATTTGAATGTCTTTTAAAACTCGAAGAAAAACATGGAACTTATTAAGGTAATAATTCTAGTAACTTATATTTAATTTACCCTACCCAATTCTTTCTTTAAGTTTTCTAGAAATAATATTAAATCAAAATGTGTTTTAAGTTCTCTTTTTTATAGTTCTTTGGAAAAGCATCTTAGATACATCATATGGACTCTTTTTGATTTAACATGTAAAGGCATACTTTTTTTTCCAAATTACATTGAAGTTATATGCACTAGGAACAATATTGAATATTTATGTTGAAGTTTTTGATGATGAGAGGTTTTAGATATTTTATGTTGAAGTTCAACGTATTTGAGTTTTTCTGACTTTTTTTTTATAAATACAAAAAATATTTTATAAATATAATTTTTATTTTTTTGATAAAGATAAATAATGATAGATATAAAAAACAATTTATAAATAAATTTTCATTCTCTTCATAAGAATAAATGATGAATTTTTTCTTCGATAAATTTTTTAGAAATCTATTGTTTTTTTATTTATTAAAACTTATAATAATTTTCATACTAATCTATTGTTTTTTATTTATTAAAACTTATAATAATTTTCATACTAACTTTATAAAACTCTATAAAAACTATTTCTCTTTTACCATTTATTTATTAAAACTTATAATAATTTTCATACTAACTTTATAAAACTCTATAAAAACTATTTCTCTTTTACCATTTTTTTTTAAGGACATACTAACTTTATAAAACTCTATAAAAACTATTTCTCTTTTACCATTTTTTTTAAGGACAAGTGCATTCATGATTTATGTGAGTTGATTTGTTTATTATGGTGAATGATGAGTTACGTGATTAATTAATAACATTGATAAGGGGCATGTGATTGCATTGTTGAGTTTAACTATTATGACGGGTTGTGTGAATGATAAGGTAGTGTACTATCTTACTTTTAAAGTTTTCTATTTAAAAATTTCATCTTCATAGACAAGAGTGGCTACAACGTGGAGTGTGGCCAAAGGAGAGAGGACATCACAACATTAATCTACAAGGATATTTCCTAGGTTCTTGATATTATATGCATCATTTAAATTTAGATTCTTAGCTAGTAAGTATGTATTGCATTAGATAATCATAAAACAAAGATGAATAAATGGAATATTGTTATTATTTTAATAAGTTTTTAAGTACACAAGTGTAAAGCATAATTTTTACCATGATTATTTGGTGTGAAGCTAGGAGATATGTTAATTTTAAGTGATTGATTGAGATAATGAAAATGTTATAACATTAAGGGATGGTAGGTGTGGGGGACACCATAGATCTTGATGGGCATTAAGAAATTAGTTTTGAGTGAGGTCTAGGTGAAATGATAAACAATTAAGTTGAAACACTTTCTCTTTACCAATGATTCAAGTTTCTTCACTCAAAGCAAATTACGAGCTTGATTATTATTGGAGACTTTGCAATCATCATTAGGCATATGCATTGCTTATGCACTCCTATGGATTGAAAGTCAGCAAGGTTCATCTCCAGAATCCAATCTGAGGTTCAGAAGTAAAGAGGTTTGAAAGGGTTTATTTCTTCCACGTTCTAAGATCTAGGAATCATTGATCAAACAAGTTAGCTAATGAAGCCTCTCACTTGAGGTTAAGAAAATAAGGACAAATGAGGGGATAACCATATCCTTTATTCCTTAATTTTATTCACAAACTATTATCCAAAGTTTGTTATGCATCCAAGATTTGTTGACAAGTGACAATATGAATTGATCACAATAGGTTGCGACTTAAGGTGGAGTAACTCATTGGTATATTCCCACACTTTACATTTGATGTGGGATTAAATTTCTATGGTGTTAGGCTCATTATCGATGGATGAAAGGGGGATATTATCAAATGCCAACCCAACCATTCCTCCTCTTGGTTCATGCCTAGCTTTGGTTGTGTTTTTAGTGCGTTCCCTTCTTGGTTCATGCCTAGTTCTGGTGGATATAGTTGGGCTCAATATCTAAGGAAGGATTGGTTGGATAGGATCAACATCCGAGAGAGGAATTTCCATGGTCTTGTTGCAGAGGTAAGTCGGTGGCTTTTGAATGAGAATTTGGATTCTATAGTAATCCTTGATTATAATTGAAACTATGCTGAATTGTTAGCTTGGATATGTGGTATATTAGTCTGGGATTGCAAGAAATTAGGGGTAAATTCTATGGGGGAAACAAAGGTAGCTTGGGTAGAGAATTATGTTCAATTTCCATTTACAGAATTGGGATGTGGGATGATGGAAAACCACAATCACCTAAGAGGCTTCCGTATTTGTGAACTCATGGGTATTCATTAGGGTTCAAGGAGACACAAGAATTTGTTTTTAGACAATCCAACCTCCATTTTCAACTCAACTACGAGAATGTATTCACAGGAAGAATCCCATAACAATGAATATGCAAAAATTCTAGAGTTGGTCACTCAACAAAAGTGTCAAATTTATAAGCTTGAGACAAAGTGAAGAGTGTTGCAACATATGATAACAAGTTTGGCGAAATTTCAAAATCAACAGTTTCATTTTAGAGGTTGTCAATTGGCTTAGTTCCAAGTAAAGATCAAGAGGAAGAATTGATGCACCAAGATTGTAGGAAAATGGACATGGAAGAGATAGAGCAAGAAGCCAAACAACTTATGATAATTAGAATGAAGCACACAATGATCACTGCCCTCCTCAACTTTAAGATTTTATATGTTTTGTAAAACTCTTTTGATTCTAGGACTGTTGTGTAGGATTTATACTAGCTAGATTTTTTGGATTTCCTTTGCAAAGATTTTATTTTCAGTAGCTAGCTCAACTAATTTTGAAAACTTATTTTGGACATTTAGATATGAATAATGATTCTTTTTGTATTAACATGCTGACTAGTAAGGTTATAACATTTATTTTATTACAAAATATAACTATTTTTTTTTTTTTGTCTAAAATAAAAATAAAAATGTCATTACAATAATGCAGATTTGTTATGGCACTTTATCCAATCGAAGGGGTTGCATGTATCAATAAATAATAAGTCAGCACAGTACTAGGCCAACATGAACAAGTTCGTATTGCAAACACGATACCTGCCGAATAAATGATTAAACATGTATGATGCTTAAGTAAATACAAAATATTTTTTTAATAATTCGATTAATTATATCCCCGCGGCTGAACCTTCTATTAATTATATCCCTGTGGCTGCACCTTTCTATTAAGTGTCCCCAGTTCTCATTAGATATGCTTTGGAATTCCTTTATGACTAGAATTTGCACACAAATGAAAGTGATATGAGAGGCCTCGAATATGCTTAATTGTGCAACTCATATTGTGCACAATTTCTATTTGCATCATTCTCACTGTACATTCTTCTCATCCCTCTATATAAGAAACCATAGTTTTATAACTGTGTGCAAAGGCATCACGCAACAAAGTCAAAACAGGGGATGCAAGCTTTTGCTCTACAGCTGTAGCCTTAAAGTCTTCTATATCACCTTTCTTAGTATCTAATGGAAAGAGGCTAATAATACCAGCCCAAAGCTTGTGTAGACCATGGTTTGGATTTCCCACACACAGAGTTCACGCCCCACCCCGACCTCTAAATGTTCAATGGATTGAGTCCTCCCCAGAACCCTAATTTCACAAGTACTCGAGCCATTTCACCGTCGCAGGGTCAATAATAACTTGGAAAATTACATGATAACAGAGATAATTGTCATATTGTTTGATAATAGAGATGAACTAGTTTTCATGGAGTATTTGTTCTTACTGCATCAACAATAAATATATTCATAGAATGTTTGTTTTGTAATAGGTTCTCCCTCCATCATGTGTACTCATTTGTTTGAGTAGATGTTTCTGTCGAGAGTTCATTTGACACCATTAAACAAAAAAACCACATATACGGGAAATAACAATTATGGTAGTCCGCATAAAATGAAATATTTGTGCTTGTCAAGAGTGGCCACATAATTTATTATTCATCTTTATTTTTTAAACTTTTTTTCTAACTAGCACCACAAGTCATTAGTGGCTGGTGAACCAACCGAGTTCTGGGCATTAAATAACCACATAACCCTGTGCATTAAATAACTGACTTCGTAAGAGCTCCAGGCAGGAAAATCCCGCTCAGTAAATAATAGTTGGAGTAAAAATCGTGGCTGGTAAACTTGGGCTCTTTAGAAAATGAAACGTTAATCACTGAGGTGGCAATCAGCTAACCATCATAGTAAATTTGAAATATGATTAAGTAAAAGTAAAAAAATAAACATGTAAACTAATGTCTTTATAATAGTGAAGAAGTTAATGGTTGAAATCACAACCATTGATTTATTGGAATGACTAAAAATATTCCAACAATATTTAATCTTGTTCATACAAAACTGTTTTTAAATGTGCCCATTATCAATAAGTGTACTCCTTTGGCTTAAATATATCTTAAACGTAAATACCAATATACGCCATCGACCAAATTTCAGTGTGCGAAGTTCTCTGCTCTTTACAAATATCTACACCTATTAATGTCGCACCTGTATGCATATAAGCACTCACTAGGAAAGAAATGGTAGGTAATTAATCCATTAATCACATCACTCTGCTAACAACAACATTAATCACTCTGTTAACAACAACATTAAATAGGAAATTTATAAAACTTTAAGAAAAAAAATAAAAATACTTTTATATAATTCTAAAAACCCTAACAGGTAACACAACAGAGTTTAAACACGTGTTACTGAAAATAAAGACATTTGTGGGTGGGCTTCATGGCCATCTGCCAGCGCTTCTCAGACTAGTCAGTGTACTTGCATCGGTATCCACCATTGACGCTACCCACAGTTTCTACATTCAATCAATTCCTGCAATTGATGCTATCCGCGGTTTCTGCATTCAATCAATTCCTTTGCGCAGAGAATCTTCATATATGGTTTCTGCATTCAATCAATCCCTGCGGACAAACAACCTTCATATATAGGAGTAGGGGGAATCGGTCACTGAACTAATGGCATGCAAGTTAGCAAGGAGGTGTAGAAAGGATGAATGCACTGTTGGAGTGATTCATGCACCATAACGATATGTGCAAGGTATAAAAATGGCATGAGCTTGCTATTTAATTAATGTATTCATTCAATATTAGATTGAAGCTTAGAATTACTTTAGATACTGGGAAAAAATAGTGAGTGAAACACACTATGAACATACATTGTCTAGTTACAGTCTGCATGTGGAATTATAAATGCAACCACGTTGTATCTTATGGTCTCTTTGCCAATACGTGTGAAAATATGGGTATGCCCACATCATAAAACCCCCCAAATCTCAGAATTCTACAGGCTCCGCAACGATGGATGTGGTAAGGGAGATGAAGCGCAGTGTCAGCAGGAAATTCTCATTGCATTTGTTAAGAAACAATGGGAAGAAGTTCAGTCATCGAAGGCAGATCTCTTTAGAGCCTAGCCGGATTGTAAAAATAGACTTGACATTTAACTTCGGGAGACAATAGTCTTTGAACCCCCAATAAGAGGTATAATGAAGATATAGACAAACTGAAGAATGAAAAATTGTGGGTTCTGGATCAATCTGTCTCTGGTACTCTCCGATGGTCGTAGAGATTCCAGTTCAACTCAAACTCAAGAAAGGAGACACCAGACTCGGCTTCGCCATTATCAGAACGGACGAGGTTTGGAGTTGTCTTTCCCTTTCCCTTTCAATTAATACTTCATCCATTTTCCTAACCCTAAAAAGACGAGTTTCAGAAATATTTCTCAAAAATATCATTCAGATGTTCTTGAGCAAGAGATTCTGAAAGAAATCAGTGTGTTGCACGTAACTTTTAGTTTGAAAATCAATCTAGAATTACCAAAACAAGTTACCAATACAATAAAAATAGAATAGTTTGAGACATGTATTGTCAACACATAGCAGTACGCTCTATCTACGAGATGGGATTTCTTACTAAATCCACAGAACTCCGTAGAGAAAACAATTTTCAAATATATTTTTTCAAAAAGATGGTTTATCAATAAATTTTGTGCACTATAAACAACAAAAAGTGGGTATTAGTGCTCTCAAATATCCTTCACCTGCTTTCAGTTTTTCAAGCGCTTCAAATAGGGCCTTCTTATTTCTTCTCGAAAGCCATTGCAAATATAGTGACAAGAAGAATTTATTATTGTAGAATGACATGCTGATTTCAAAACTTGTAAACGCAGGGATTGAACGCACGAAACCAACTTGGTTTTATAGGCCGAGATGTTCCAATTTGAAGAGAAAACAAATTTCCAGTCCACGAAATCTCAAAAGCAAGCATAATCTACTTTCACAAGCATGGTCTATGAATGAAATAGTTTATCAGGATCGATCCCTGGTGGGGATGACAGACATCACTTTTCTCAGATATTCCACCATTAATTGACTCATAGATAATAGATAAAGACTCTCGCCACTCTCTATGTTGACTTTTCTCATTGGAATGAGAGTAGAAATGAAGGCAGTGCGAAGGCCATGAAGTGGAGAAATATGGGTGTGTAGATGGCCACTATGAGTCATGGATTGCAGTGACAACCATCGATTACCAAATGACAGCAGGAGGAGGACACTGACAAGGGCTCTGATTGCATCCACTACAGTGACATGTCAAAACACATGTTGAGCTCTAAAATTGATCTAGCAAGGTTACTTCCAAGTAATGAGACCGTATGTTTGCATTTATGAACCGATGTAGGCTTGGCAATAAGAGGTTCATTTCAATTGGCAATGGGATTTTTCTAAAAAAGATTTTAAATAATTGAAACAAATAAGTTTTTAATTTTTTTTTAAATAATTGAAATAAATAAAAAAAATCTATTGTTAAGCTTGACAAAACCATATAATTTTTTTTTATCAATGTCTGGATTAATGTCTGGATTAATATGTGGTCAACCATGAACTCAACCTTGGGTGGGTGGAAGGGGATCCCTTGTCCCACAAACAAGAGGGTCTCATACACCAATTTAGTGGGACTTGACTGCGACCTTAAAAAAAATAGATAGATAAATAGAATAGAATAATGTAGTTTTTAAATTATATTTATATGAATATTAAATTAAATTTAACTCAAATAAATAATTAACAAATAATATGTGGAAAAACTCATCAAAATTTTTGTAATAAGTCATAGTTTCAACATATTTATAAATTTTAATTTTGATTTTCCGAATTTTGATTTATTTTAAGGCAATTTAGACATTAAAATTTTTAAAATACAAATAAATAAAAACAAATTTTTACATAACTCTAAAAATAAATAGATTTACCAAAAATATTAAATTTATCCAGTTATAAACTCACTCCTTATCATTTTAATTAAAATTCCTCTAAAAAACAACACAAATAAAATGTTATATTTGCAAATTAATCCCATAAATATTTGAAAAATCATGTTGAATATGATTAATTGTTCTCTTTAAAATGGAGAATCAACACAAATAAAATGTTATATTTGCAAATTAATCCCATAAATATTTGAAAAATCAAGTTGAATATGATTAATTGTTCTCTTTAAAATGGAGAATCAAATTAAATGTGATTAATTTTTCTCTCTAAAAAATACTTTTTAGATAATAAAAATTTCACTATGATATTTATGTGCCCATTAGGCCCTTCTTAACATACCAATTGAATTTCCTTGTATAAATATAAATCAAAGCGAACAACACACGAATAGGTGGGATCAAGTTGCAATATGATTAACTACGAATAGGTGGGATCAAGTTGCAATATGATTAACTATTAAATGTAAGATTTTTTTTAGATAATGAAAATTTGGTTATATGTTTTCGATATAAGTTTGACTAATTTATTAACTAAAGTGAATTGTGTTTAGTTTAAGTGATTTGGAGAAATGATTGTTATCCACCTTATTTGAGTTTAATTCTCGTAAATGATATGTTAAACTCATAAAAAATAAGTAATGACCACAAACATTATTAATTAAGGAGACTTAATTATCCTTTGTATTGTTGGTGTAAATTAGGGAGCTTCACCTAAGAAGATTAAACTAGACACTTGTTGCTATAGGATTATTCAAATACTCATTAATACAGGTGACCACTGATTGAGCTGGCTAAGTTGACTAATTGGTAATGATCATTAATTAGTTTAGTCCAATGTCAATTAAATGAAGGGAACTTCTTTTAGTAATGGATTTATGAGAACACATGTGTTCGTATGTTACTTTTTATTTACTTTTGGTCAAGGAAAATCTTGTAAGTAAACTCAAGGGATGCTTCTCGATATTAGTTTAATAATAATTAAATGATTATTAAGTAGTTTAGTTTAATGATAATGAAATTTTTTTTTTTTCATAAAAGTTATGTGTTTGTATTAAGTGATAGTTAATATGTGGATAACTCTTTTATTGAGTTATGTTACTTTTTTTTTAAGTAAAAAAAAATTATGTGGTAACTCAAGTGATGCTTCTTCACTTTGTGGATGATATTTCTAATAAACTTGTTGGGGTAAATTAGTGAGCTTCAGCTAGGGAGATTAAACTAGGCACTTGTTGGTATAGGATTAGTCAAATACCCATTAATATAGGTGACAACTGATTGAGCTAAGCTGACTAATTGGTAATGATCATTAACTAGTTTAGTCCAATTTCAATTAAATGAAGGAAACTTCTTTTTGTAATGGATTTATGAGAACACATGTGTTCGTATTAACTAATAGTTAATAGTGTGTATAACTCCTCTTGTGGGCTATGCTACTTTTTATCTATTTATTTACTTTTGGTCAAGGAAAATCTTGTAAGTAAACTCAAGGGATGCTTCTTTGGTGTATATTAGTGTGCTTCATCTAAAGAGTTTCAAATTAGGTACTTGATGATACATAATTAGCCAAATACCCATTAACATTGGTGACAAATTTTTTTTTTTTCGTAAATAAAAGAGGACAAAAAATATATTCACATAATTACGCATCAATACAAAAACATGATTCTGCCACCTTCCCCGCCACAGCAGGGAAACCATGACAGGTGGCCATCAAACATGTTTGAGACTATAACTGAAAACGGTTCTGACAAAAAAGATCAGACCGTTCAATTGTGCAGTGGTCATGGCCGACTGTCTTACAAAGCATGATAGAGAATTTTGATTCTCTATGGAAATGAATAAAGCAAAAAGAAACCATAAATCCTGGGAGCTAGCTTGGACTCGGCTGTCCTTGGGCACTGTAGGTTGGGACAAAGAATTGTCCATAGGTTGGACATCTTTTGCTAGCTAGAGCAGCGATCATCGTGTCCATCAAGAGGTCGAAGCGCTGTCCCAAGAAGTTTTGGATATGGGCATGTTCATCCATTTTTTATCACAGCTCAAAGATGAGTTGAATGTGCTCCTATGCAAATCAAATCAAGGTCGATGAAGGCGGCTCCTCCGTCATATCTGCATCCATTTCTTCTGTTGCATCCTCTGCTTCAGTTGCATCCCCTGCGTCCGATATGTCCACTGCGTCCTGTTTTGTGTCCATCACTGCTATTTCTTTCAAGGGAGTGACCACTTTCCAACTGGGGGGAATTTCTTCCTCCACCATGAAAGAACCAGTGCCTTAGTAATGGTCTAGAGGGTGGACTCTAGGAGGGTCGATTTCAGGGCTGCAGTTGAGCGGAGGGGCAAAAATCTCGGGAGGGGGCATTTCTTCCATAAGAGGGCCACTGCCAAAGTCAATTGTGGGAATTGGGGTGGGGGGATGGTTTTTCTTGAGACGACTGGTGATGATGAGGGCGAGCTAGGTGGGGGGAAGACGATTGCGTCTAGTATAGGCACTGCAATACACTGGGCCTCGCCTGGATTTGCCTCGCTCCTTGGGCATGTTGCTAGCTTGGAAGAATAGAACCAGAGAAGGCTAGGGTTGGCGCAAAGAAGAAAGGCTGTGGAGGATGGGATCAAGGCCAAGGAGAAGATGAGATAAATGCCAGGGAGGAATGAGAGAATGGTCTGTCATCCCAGCTTTCATAAGGCCTTGCGAATTGACGTGAGCAGGAGCCATGAGGGCCGAGGTGACTGTAAGCATGGTGTAGGTACATCCGACCTGGTTCGCACATGGATCACTTATATTTTCTTGAGATGCTCAGTGCACCTCCATTGAATCGCAGTGAATGCGAGTCATTCAAGCTGGGGGGACGAGAGGTTGGCGACATGGATTAATAGCTCCCTGCACTGCTTGATGCCACCTGGCTTCCACTTCCATGCCACTTGTCACCCCATCCAGGAAACATTGGTGACAATTGATTAAGCTAACCCATTAAACTTAAATTTGTTACCTTCTTATAATAATAACTGATAAAATTAACCTTGAAAAAAATAGAATGATGCATTCATATAATTTTGTTAGCTTTTGACTAAACATTATGGTTGTTACTTGCTATACAAAATGCTTTGATAATTATTAGTGATATTTTTTTGTTTGCTTTTGACTAAATATTGATGGTTGTTACTTGCCATACAAAATGTTTTGACAATTATTAGTGTTGTATATTATCTTGGGTATGATGGTTAATGAAAGGGCATTTTAGAATGGTACAATAAATGACGTCAATTGTTATGCATATTGTATTTGTGTGGTAGAATTACAAAATTGATTTTTTTATGGGCATTAGATGTTGATATATTAAGGAACTATTAACATTTGCGATAGTTATGATTAATTTGGAAAAAATCAATTTGATGTTATTATATTATTGAATTATGATGATAAATTGAATATTTTTCAATATGTTAACATTTGATAAGGAAAAAGACAATTATTTATTTGATGGACTATTTTTTTTTTTTTTTGTAAACAAAAAAGTGTTAGTTCCTCATAAAACATCTGCGATTGTACATATCATATCAAGTTCTCGGGTTTGCCACATGTTCCACCAAACTAGTGGAAACCGCAACAGGTGACACTCTGTTGTTCTGGTAGCCAAAAAGAAAAGCCACCACCTGTTCCGCCAAACAATTGGAAACCAGAGCATGTGGCAGAGGAGTATTGAGGTAGAGCTGTCTAACATGCAACAAGAAGATTGAACAACAAATTTGGACAGAGCACAAAAAAGGAAAGCTGAACAGTAGTACACAAATCCCTGTGTTTTGCAGAGGAGGTGCAGAGAGCCTAAGAACTTTAAGCATTAAAAGAGTTATTAAAACTTTCCATCCCAAGAGCTGTCATGAGGAGTGAAGACGTAAGGTTGCACGCAAGTTGGGTATCTCTGCTGAATTTGCATGCACAAGAAGGCATCGAACATGATGTCAAGTTTGCTGCTAAGAAGAGTGTGCCTGTGGAGCTACTCCATCATGTCCCTCCACTTCTCAAAGATGAGATCTAGATGTTCTAGCGCTAGGAAGCAGGGTGTGTGTGACTCTCGGGCCATGGCTTAGGTGGGTGGAGGAGGCTCAACTGGGCGGTCATCCCAAGGAGTTTCTTTTTGAACTATACAAGTTTCCCCCTCCATGGTTTCCATTGTAGTAGTTGCAGGAAGACTGGTACTAGGCCGGTCTTGGTGGTCCATAACTATGTAGAGGAGGGAGTCTGGCGGAGCCAGAATTGGTTCCTCTGGAATTTCATCCTCTACATAGGCCATGGGAGGAAAATTTGGCTCCTTATTCCCTCGAATTAATGCGGTTGAAGAAGCCTATGCTAGCTTCCAAAGGCGTCTCTTCCTGGATGCATAGAAATACCAAGAGAGACCCCTCTTGGGATTTCCACACTCTCCAGGCATGGCAGAGAAGGAAATCCAGACGAATATTAGCAGAAGAGTGCGTAGAGCAGGAGACTGAGCGGAGCAAAGCACAAATGCGAAAACATAGTTGAATGAAATTAGCCATAACCGAACTGGATGAAATGGAGGAGTGCTAAGGGTGATGAGGTGACCTTTCACACACCTCCCGTATCCATCATCATCCCTCTGCCATGGCACACCAAGAGCTCCATTAAAATTGTGCGAGGGAACTGTCCAACCTGCTCATGAGCAGGATAAATTTTGTCCTCCATCCAAGAATTGAAATCTAGGGTGGCAGCATACCTCATAAATAACTTGGGATGCATGTTAGCTGTTTGGCACCATTTGAGCTGCCTGGCACCCCATCCAGGGATTGATGGACCACATATTGAGATGTTAACTTTGTGGAATTATTTAGCCTTGGTGGTATTATGTTGCTTATATGATGTGATGATTGTTTTTAATTATGCCCTTATGGTGTTGTTGATTGTAGCACACCTTTTCTGCTACTTTGTTTAATCGCTCTGATACCAAACTGTAGCACACCTTTTCTGCTACCAAGGTTTAATCACTCTTAAAATAAAACTTATAACACCACCTTGCACATAACTCATACAAGTATTATAAATCTCATGCATTTAAACAAATAAACACATTCTACATAGAGTATTCATATGAGTTACTGCCATAATTAACAGTCCATAGCATTTCATACTAATTCATATACACAACGAAAATCATGATATCATAAGCAATAGAGTCATGAAAAACATGATTAAAACATAATCAGATACTTATCTTTTAACAGTGGTAGAATCCACCAACCAAGTGCAGGCCTTCCACGAACCTCCCAGCCTTAGACCGCACTGCTCATCAGCTCAGCAATGGGTCACCCCCGAGCTGGGACTAAGCTCCACCCCAAGGCAAGGAAATCTAGGCTAGGCTGAGGTTACAGGGAAAACAACACACAACCACAAGGAAGGAATTCTCTCCAAGGAACCTCCCACGCTCACTGCCCACAGACCCTCATTCTCCACATGCCTGTTCCACCCCAGGAGTATACACCTTCTCTGTCACCTGGACCGTCCTTCGGCTGCTAATCTCCCTTGCCTTGGGTTACAGGAACAGGCCGGACCGGAAGTCTCTGAGCTCTGTGGCAGCTACAGGGTTCCTTCCAGGAGTCCTCTCCTTCCTTTGCGCACTCTCTCACCTGGAGAGAAACGCTCACAGGCCAACAACCTGTTCTTCCAACCTCAATCACCTCTC
>ML783438.1:462573-483654 GCA_009831015.1 Picea engelmannii | reverse complement strand
ATATTTGTAATCATCTCCAAGTGTCACTTTCGGAGAAAACTCCTGTTTTGAGTTACAAGAGAGAATGTCTCTTTGTCCTGTCACGTGCTTGGATGCACCACTATCAATGAGCCAAGTGTCCTCTCCAGGTGTTACAGATCCTAAGAGGGTCGAGATTAAGACATGGTCTTTGATATGCTCTCTTATCATCTTTGCAGGTGGCTTTTCATCTTCGACTACATGGGCATGATGCATCTTATGTTTTCTCTTGTATTCTTCTCGTCTGGCTAGACAGGATTTTGCAATGTGTCCCATCTTATCACAATGGTAGCATTGTACATATGAGTAATCACTTTCCTTTCGTTTCCCTTTCTTCTGAAATCTCCTTGGATGTGATTCTTTATTATTGAATTTGTTTGGCAGTTGAGGCTCTTTATGAGTCTCCTTTTGGAAGTAGGGTTTCTTCCTTCCTCTTTTGGTGTGAGTAGATAGGGCTTGATCATCATCTCTTGCCAGTAGCACTTCACGGTTAGCTACTCTTGTTTCTTCTTGGATGCATTCTTCCCACAGACTATCAAACTTCAGTTTCTCTGTTCTGGCACATATTGTTTGGATGAATTCATCCCAAGGTTTTGTGAGACCATTTAGGGCCGTCATTATGAGTTTGTCTTCGTCTATGGTATCTCCAATCGCTTCTAACTGTTCTTTGAATTCTGAGATTCTGGAGAAATATTCTTGAATTGTTTCTCCTTTCTGCATCCTTGTATTCTTCAGTTGAGTTTTTAGATTCATCTTCCAGTTTATGTTCTTTCCTTCATACAGTCTAGTCAAGGCATCAAACATTTCTTTCAGAGCCTTCTCAGATGACACATAAGAAATCAAGTGGTCTTTGATTGAATCTGCAATGATTCTTTTGGCCCTGATTGTGTCCTTTTGATGCTTGGTTTTTTCTGCAGCATCGTCTGGTTCCAAAATTTCTCCTTTGAAAAATTTTGCTAGGTCATTCTCTTGAAGAATGAGTCCAATCCTATACTTCCAGGCACGAAAGTTTTCCACACCTTCCAGCTTGTCAACAAGCTTAGTGCTTGCAGAAATCTTTTACCTGGAGCTAGGAAAATGACTGAAAAATGAAAATACTCATAATCAAATTTTGAACTTACCAGGAGGTGCTCTTGGCTGAGGCGAGTAGCCTGGTGTGTTTGTATCTGAGAAAATCCAACTTTTTCTCCTCCAAACTCGATTTGCGGATTTCTGGACTGGTGCTTCTAGTTTTCTGGTACCTCTGGTACTTCTGGTACTTTTGGTACACTAGTTTTTTGGTACTTCTAGTACTTTGTGAAACTAGGGTTTGACTTTCCGAGAGATCTAGCCACTAAAA
This sequence comes from Picea engelmannii, assembly GCA_009831015.1. Taxonomy (NCBI): domain Eukaryota; kingdom Viridiplantae; phylum Streptophyta; class Pinopsida; order Pinales; family Pinaceae; genus Picea; species Picea engelmannii. The sequence continues at coordinate 482,297 of ML783438.1, read as the reverse complement.
AGGTGCGCTGAGAGTGCCAAAGTAATCCTTGGGGGAGGGCACACTTTTCTAGATAGTTTTAGGGATGAAATGCTTCACCATCAAAAAGCCCTAATTTGCATGTACGACAACTGTGACATTTTTCACTCTTGTGAAAGATTCTTTCTTCAGCTTGGCTCTGATACCATGTTAATGTTTAAGCCATTATTATAGTTGTTTGCATTTCAATAGATAACAACAACATAAGACAAGATCACTTAGAAATACAGAATCACAAGAGACACAACATGTATCCTGGGAAACCCTCTAGGGAAGAAAACCCAACAAAACTTCCTTATTATAGATAGCCAATACAATGCTAAGAGATAACTTAAGAAAATACATAAAGTCCTCTCCTAAAGATGCGCCTCTCTCTCTCTCTCTCTTCTCCAACTGCAGTTCTGAAACTTGTTTCTCAATGAGCAAGTGAAGTGTGTCTAAGTGAGGCACTAGCCTCCTTATTTATACAAGACTGACACGTGTGGGAGTGTCCCTTCACTAGCAGGGCCGACTTCTTCTACTTGGTGGTTATAACCACCTTTATTATATTCCGGGGCCTCTTTGATATATTCTGGGGCGGACTTCTCTTTCTGCTTATTACAATTATATTATGACCAATTCACAAAAGGGGATTTGGTCCTTTTACAATAGCCGACATGATCAATCCACAATGGGGATTGATCCAATGAATAACATATCAAATAATAATAAGAATACACTTTGCAGTTACATTATTTCAACATATATATATCATGGAGTCAACCCAAAAAGGTAGAGTGGTTGTATATATTCCCATAAAGAGCTTTTACATACCAATTTGTCCTTTTTTAAATCATAACTTTTTATAGAATAAAGTTTTATAAAAAATCTAAGGAATATTTTTCATTTTTGTGAATGATATTTTTAATAATTTTTTTCATATAAATTATGATGTCTTATTAAGGGAAATTTGAGTAGTGCACACATTGTTATAGAATTAGTTAAATGCTCAATAACATTGGTGGAATCGATTGAGCTAACCCCTTAAGTTAATATACCATGTTTTTATTATGTATTAATATAATATAATTATATATTATAATACAAGTATACAAGTATATGCAAGTTAATTTAATTCTTTTACATGCGTATACATTAGTTTAAGCCCCAAGGGTTCATTGAATTGGCTGCACGATTTACCCAAAACAAGCTGTTGATGGGGAGGCTGTAAGTCACAGGTTCAAATCTGATCGAGTCCCTTGAAGCTACTAGCCTTTATTGTGGTTAGTAATTAAGCCATCCTTGATTCATATATTTTGAGGAAGAGCAGAAATCTCGTGAATTTTTCTTGAAAAAAATATAAAGTCGTATTAAAAATATTAATAATGGTAATAAAAATTGTCATTAACACATATAAACAATCATCATAGAAAAATCATTGTTGAATATAAAATTAAAAAAAGGTAATATTTCATTCACACCTTGTCTCATGTTTCATATGAGACGTAACATCACAACATCATTTTCCATTTGTTAATTTTCTTCCATAAGTGTTGTGGCAAGGAATACTACCACTACTACATTTGGGAAAAATTCTAGCATTAATACACACATTTGAAGAAAAAATTGATTTTAATGTCAATTTTTTAGTGATTTTCTCTCTTTTTTTTGTTTTGTTTTTGCCCTCGATAAATGTCAATTGAGTGAATACAAATGGTATGTCAATTAATTAATGTTTCATGTGGGTTATCAATTTCGATAAGGCGAAAATTGATCATGTCAACGTAATATTGATTAATTGATACTTTTAGTGATTTTTTTTTTTGTCTCGAGATGAGTACCAATGAGTATTTCTTACTCTTGACGTTTGTAATAGATACATTATTGATTAATTGATACTTTTAGTGATTTTTTTTTTTGTCTCGAGATGAGTACCAATGAGTATTTCTTACTCTTGACGTTTGTAATAGATACATTTCCATGTTTTAGAAAGCAACCATATATTTTTTCCAAAGAGTTAGGATTGAGTGACATATTAGGATTAGTATTTTTTTCTACTTTTATTACAATGTTCATTTCATTATTCTCCCCATGGTTTTTTATTTTTCTTCAAGTAAAATTTGTAAATATGATTTGATTTCTCTATATGTGAAATTCTTTGAACTTATGCTTGCTATACTAATATTTGGGTTGAATTTATTGAATAGATAACAATGTAAAATAACTCTAATATAGGTGTTGGTGCATGTATGGTGTTGAATGCAAAGAAAGTAAACAAAGAAATCTTGGATCTCATCATATAAATTTATATTGATTAATGTATTTTTATTTTATTTTTATGTTTTTAAGGAAAACCGTGCAAGGTAACTTAAGGGGTGTTTCTTATATTTGTGGATGATATTATTAGTAAAATCATTGGTATATATTGGTGTGCCTAATCCAAGTTTCAAGGAGATTCAAGCCGAGCACATGTCATCATGAAACTATCCAAATTCCCAACAACATCGATGACAAATGGTCCCTTGGGATATGAATGTGATTATTAGGCGCATACAAGGAATCATAAAAAAGTGTACGATTATCCCATAATTTTCCAATTGGCGATGGGAAACTTTATTTCCCTTGCAAGAAGTATAAGTGCTTACAAGTAAGAAGAATTAACAGGTCAACATTTAGAACACATTACTTAAAATTTGGGCACTTGGAAGGGGGAACCCAATTTCACCCATTGGTAAGATAAATGAGACATGTTTATTTATTTATTAAGTTTGAAATGTTTTAATATTTCAATACTGATTATATTTATTTGTTTGTAATTATCAATTAGGTCTAGCCTGGGTAATTGAGAAGAGGAGTGTTGTCCTCTCCACCCGAGATCAATTCCCACAAGTAACATGATGAACTAGTAATGGTATATTGTTGTATAATCTTTGGGCCCTGAAGACTTCGGTTTACCTTGGGTACTATCCCTAGAATGAGGGGAAGTGACTAGTGGGTTTCCCCAGGATATGTATTTCACTTAATTGTTTTTGTATGTGTTTGTAATCACAAAGATTAAAAAAAACCCAGGCTTGAAATTCCTAACGTTGTAGTTTGTAGTAGCAATGGTGAGGGTGATGGAGTTGAAGTTGATTCTATGGAAGAAAATGATACTGATATAATTCTGAATGACAAAATGATTAGATTTATCTATGACACCTTTGTTTCCATGGATGAGAAATATGATGATATTCATGATTTACTTATTATCAACAAGGCACATAAACCTCTATATCAAAACTCAAAGACGAGTATTTCTATTGTTTTGTTGATGGTCAACTTGAAGGTATTGAGCGATATTTCAAACATGTGTATGATATTGATCCTAAGATATGTAATATAATTCTTTATATAAATATAACTTTTTATCTATTTTAGTGATTATAATAAGGATGCAATATCCTTTATTTAGTATATTTATTTGTTTTTCTTATAGATTTTTAAGTGATATTCTCTTACCATTATCAAAAACTTTACCTTGCACATACCAAAAATGGTGTGCCCTTATAAGAGATATAGGAATAGAGTATCAAACAATTGATGCATGTTCTATTGATTGTATAATATATTATGGAAAACATGCACCAAAGTTGAAATACCTTAAATATGGAATTAGTAAATATCAGACTGATCATGTGACAAATGAGGTGTCATAAGGTTCTTCATCATTTCCCATAATTCCACATTTCAAACTATTAATCAGGGGAAAAATTATAACATAATTTGTGGATTATCATGCATGGAAGATGAGTGGAAATGATGTTATATGAATGTTCACAAAGGGTTTTTCATATGGGGACATTTTCACGATCCTTAGTGTTTAAGATGATTCACACTCCAAAAAGTAAACGAGACCTAACAAGAGTATTGAACCTTTTATTGATATTCCAAAAGGAGAGAAATGTTTTTATTTTTTTAACCTAAAACTTGGAAACATTATAATGAAAAAAATTGTAGCATAACTAAACAACATGATACATATTTTATGAGAAGAACGAAATGAATATAGATTATTATTATGCTTAACACAGAATAACATAGATACAATAAAACTGGCTTCTATTCAATAAGGAAATATGCTGAAACTGTAAAATGCAACGGAAAACAAGATTGCTGGAATGGTGGTGACTTATCTCTCAGAAGATATGTGACGACTATGCTCATTCAGAAGAAGATGAGTACAATGAGGCTCTAAAGGCCTTTTTACAATAAAAATGAATGCCCAAACCCTAGACATCGAAAAACCTAACCCTAGGAGATGAAGTGCCAAGAGTCAGGTGGGCCCTGTTGGGGTAAGTTAGTACATCAACTTCTCAGGGTAGTAACTTTTGCATACGATCTCCGTTTTAGGCACACGATAGCCCATTGGAAAGGTATATTTGAGGACTGCACATGTTTCCATCAGAATCTGACTCCAACTAGAATCTAATAGTGGCGAGCCCTAAAAACGTTATTTAGGGCCTCAAAATGGCCCTGGAAGTCAAGGACTTGAAAACTAGGAAAACACTGCCAAATTGGAAGACTGCCAAAATGAACCAGTTGGAATAGGTGGGAAGCCACCAAAATACATTTCGATCAATCCTCACCCCTTAGGAAGTAATGGTCTCCATTGCGTTGAGTTCCCCCATCAGATGAGGAAATTTCTACTGAATTTGGCTCCGGGTGAGCCACTTGCCTTGGTGCAGGAGCTGCCTTGCTTTAACAACTCGATAAATATGGATCCTTTGCTGTCAAGTGACCTTGAACTGTGTGTCCACATTTTGATCATTGTATGCATGTTGCATGTAGTCAACGTTGAGCTCTGTTGGTGTCAACTATTCTACTATCTCTGATGTGTCCAATAATGGTGGGAAATATGGCCGAAGGAGAGCCACATTGAACACTGGGTGAAAGACAAGGAAAGGGGGAATGTTTAGCTCAAAAGAATTGACACCCACAACCTTGGTGTTGGTTTAAAGTCCATAGCGGAGTGGGCGAAGCTTCTAATGGGCCCCTGTAAGGCGTTCTTTTTGCAAGTGCAGCCAAACTTTGTCTCCCACCTGAAACTTATGTGGCACCCAATGTTGATCATGGCACTACTTGTACTTGGAATTAGACTTCTGTAAAATATCCTTAACCTGTTGGCGGATGTGTTGGATCCTCTCAATGAACCGGGTGGCATTTTCAGCTTCAGTTGGAGCAGGGGACGATTCAAATGGGGTGGATGCAAGGGGTAGTGAGACATCCATGAGATCCAATGGTTGTAATCCCAATCCTTCCTGAAAGGGGTTGTGGCCGCTTGAGCTATGTAGGGCTCGGTTGTAGCTATGTTGAACATAGGGAAGACTCTCATCCCATGTGCAGGGGTGCTTGGAATTTTACATGCATAGGATATGCACGATCATCCGATTGAAGACCTCAGTTTGGCCATCTGTCTAGGGGTGGAAGGCAGTGGAGTTGGTGATTTTGGTGTCCAGGAATGACTAGAGGCTCGACCAAAATGTGTCGAGGAACTGACTGCCCCGATCTGAGACAATGGTTTGTGAGATTCCAAAATGTACCCATACTCGTTCAAAGAAGAGCTTGACAGTTGCCTCTCCTGTGATGCTCTTCTTGTAGGTGGAAAGAATCGCCATCTTGGAAAAGCGATCAACAACCACAAAAACACAGTCATTTCCCCTCTTGGTGGATGGAAGGCCCGACATATAGTCCACTGAGATGGATTCCCATGACCTGTCAGGAGTAGGCAAAGGGGTGTACAAGCCCTTCTTCTTAGTGGTCGGTTTGGCAATAGCACAGGCATTGTAGGACCTGATATAGTTGCTGACATCATGTCGAAGTTTCGGCCAGTAGAAATGTTTCTGCAGCACTGCCACTGTCGTTTCGACACCAAAGTGCCCTGCCACCCGACTGTAGTGGGATTCCCAAATCATCTTCACTCGCTCGCTTGATGGAACACATAGATGGCCTAGATGGCACAACATCCCATCCTAAAGATGGAAATTAGCGACAACTTAGTTTTCACCCAACATTTGGTAGGTGGTGGCGAAGTCAGGGTCTATTGCATAGAGGTGGGACCATCCAGAGGTCTCATGGTCGCAAGAGTCTAGCACCATGGTGAGTGTTGTGATTGGAGGTCGACTGAGGCAATCAAAAACTCAGTTGGTACTTCCTATTTTATACTTGATGTTGAGGTGGAACTACTGCAATTATGTGGACCACTTCTGATGGCGGTCATTTTGTAATTTTCCTTGTGTCTGCATGAACTGCAATGGTTTATGATCAATGTGGTTGACTGTCTCCTTCCCAAGAATGTAATGTCTCCACTGGAGACAAACTTTCGCAATGGAGTACATTTCTTTATCGTAAGTAGGGTACTTACAAACAACATATGATAGTGTCTCACTATGATAGGCCACGGGATGGTCGTGCTGAGCGAGAACGATGCCCACAACATATTCTGAAACATCTGTATTGATCTCAAAGGGTTGTTGCAGCTCCGGTAATTACAGTACTGGGGCTGAGCACAAGCACTGCTTCAAATCGTCGAACGCTTGTTGTTGGGACTTGCCCCACACAAATGTTTCCTTACCAACACCCCTGGTTACTTGGCTGAGGGCCTATGCAATATGGGAGAATCCCAACATGAACCTGTGATAGAAATTGGAAAGGCCCAAGAAGCTCTGGAGTTCACTGAATGTGGATGGGTTTGGCCAATCACGAATGACTTGGATCTTGGCTGGATCCACATGCACATCATGTTGATCAATGATGTAGCCTAGGTAATGGAACTTGTCCATGCCGAAGGAGCCTTTTTCCAAGTTGGCATATAGCTTGTGCTGCCATAGGGTGTGCAGAACCTGCTGAATATGCTGCAAGTGTTCTGCCCAAGTCTTGTTGTAAGTGAGGATGTCATCCAGATACACCACTACAAAATTATTGGTGAAATGTCACAAGATATCGTCCATCATGCTCATGAAAGTTGTTGGAGAATTTTTCAAACCAAAGAGTATGAACAACCATTCAAAAAGACCTTCTTTTGATTTGAAGGCAATCTTCCATACATCTGTTCGTTCTATTGGGACTTGGTGGTAGACAAAATTCAAATTAATCTTACTGAAGTATTTACCTCCCATGAGTTGATAAAGGAGGTCATCAATTCGTGGAATCGGGTACTGGTTCCAGACTGGGATTTTATTCAGAGCCCGATAATCAGTACAGAGTCGTTAGGTCTTGTCTTTCTTTTGTACCAACACGATTGGTCTCCCACAAGGCGATGAGTTGGGATGGATGTGCCCCTTGTGGAGCAGTTCTTGGACATGCCACTTGATCTGCTCATTCTCTAACAAAGAGAGAGGGTAGACTAGCCCATTTGGTAGTGGTGCGTCGAGGGTCAGATCGATGGGATGCTTGACTTGACAGTGCAGAGGTACCTTGATAGGTGAGGAGAAGATATCTGAGTATTCTTCCATGACCTTATCCACTTTCTTTTGCTATGTCAAGAGATTGGCCATGGAGGCCCTAGATGTGGCTACGATATTTCACTCACTCTGAGAGTGAATCACAAAGAAGACAAACTTCTCGGTCTGAGAGATGACCTTCCTTCATTGCTTAACAGAGATCATGGAAATAACACTAGGTGGACTAGCTCGGGTATCCTGTACAATTTCATGTCCAAAGTAATAATAACAATGTGAGGCCTAGACTCATATACAAAATGATGTTTCCATAAATAAGGCTAGCCCAAAAGAACATTACAAACTTTGAGAGGAGAAACATCACACAATACCTCATCTTTGAAGGGCTTGATGCCGTACGACATGCAACAGTGTTGGCTGATGTGGAGATCGCTTCCTTGGCGGAGCCATCCAATGATGTATGGATGTGGGGTGCAGGGTTGTCGACAGGGCTAGCCACTTGACGCCCTATGCTAAGAAAAGGTTCTTCTATCTACCTCTATCAACGATGAAGTGCAGTGGGGTGCCTTTCACCCACATTTTTGAATGAAAAATGAGCTCACCTTCCTTTGGCTCGTCTGGTTCACCGAGATGGAGCTTGGTGGTAGAAATGGTAGCACTAGGTTCTGCGTCAATGATCCATATCCCCCTTTCTAGTTCTGAATCAGAGTCGAAACCCGCATCTGATTCAGTGGATTTCACCTCAGCCACCAGTGACTGCTTTGAGCGACAATCTGCAATGTTATGCCAGGGGCTCTTATGGAAGTTGCACCACTTCCTAATATCTTTCTTTGTCTTTCCGGTGTCCTTTGCTTGCAGCTTTAACTTGTTTTCCTGAGGCTATCCATATTTTCTCTGTCCTTTGTTCTGCAGGTTGGGGCCGCCCTTTCGTTGCTTTTGTTGTGAGGGGTTCCCCGACCCAAATTGCAATGTCTTTTGTTTAAGCTTCTGCTTGATTTTGATGGAATATCGATAGGTCACGCCCAAGGATGAGATGTCCTAAAACTCAATTTCATCCTGGATGTATCTATGCATACCACCACGATACTTGAGCACCAGATGTCGCTCAGAATATTTGATACCTAGCTTGGTGCACAAGGTATGGAATATATTTGTGAACTCCGACACTGCTTGGTCTCTTTCCTGCAGCAATGTGGTCCATTTTGTATACAGGTCGCATAACTTCAGACAGGGTAGTATTGTTCCTTAATAACATCCCTAAAGGACTCGCAGGTGACCGCGACGATAAATAATGAGGGTTACTTTGTTTCCTTTTTCTCATAGAAAGTTTCCCACCAATATTTTACATGGGGAATGACTTTGAGGAGTGTAAAAGTAATATTTTCTCTATTCGAAAAGTTATGGATAGAAAAACACCCTTCTAGTAGATTCAACCATTTGTCTACAACATCTTCATCTATCTGACCTTCAAATATAGGAATATCAAAGTTGATTTGTACCTTGAAGGGGGTGGCGCCTTCGCTCCAGGAAGATGCGTCGCCTATTGGTAGCTGTCGAAGGATTTGTGCAAAACTATCCATCATCTCGTTCCTCTGTTGTGTGAGGGATTCCTTGAGCAACATTTTGAAATAATATTCTGTCCCATCATCTTTATTTTCTCCTACCATGAGAGGTCGCTTGGGTGTGCAAGAGCTTTTTTCCTCAAGAGAAAGAAGCTCGAGACCCAATTCTTTGTACCCTGACCTCGTCGGGGACAGGCATTAAGAACGACAAGGAGCATACCGCTCTGATATCACTGATCTAGATTTTATGAGCATAACAAATTTAATACAAATTATTATTATGCTTAACATAAAATAACAAAGATACAGTAAAACTGGCTTCTATTCAATAAAGAAATATGCTGAAACTATAAAATGAAGCGGAAAACAAGCTTGCTGGAATGGTGGCAGCTTATCTTTGAGAAGAGATGTGACGGATACGCTTATTCACAAGAAGATGAGTACAATGAGGCTCCGAAGGAATTTTTACAATAAACATGAATTCCAAAACCCGAGTCATCCAAAAACCTAACCCTAGGAGATGAAGCGCCAAAAGTCATGTGGGCTCCGTTGGGGTAAGTTAGTACATCAACTTCCCAGGGTCGTAACTTTTGCATATGATCTTTGTTTTAGGTGCATGATAGCCAGTTGGAAAGGTCTATTGGAGGACTGCACATGTTGCCGTCACTCTTTGACTCCATCTACAAATTGACTGTGCCAAGCCCTAAAAACGTTGTTTAGGGCCTCAAAATGGCCTCGGAAGTCGGGGACCCGAAAACTAGGAAAAAAATGCCATACTAGAAACTGTCAGAATGAACTAGTTCGAATAGGTGGGAGGCCACCGACATCCATCTGGATCACAACAAGACTATAAATACTACAATCCCATAATTTCTGACATGAGACTATCTTGTAGAGCAATCTTTTTCTTGTCAAAAGGATGAAGGGGATTGATTCAAGATTTTTTTCTATAATAACTGAATTTTATTGTTTCATGATTACACAAATAAATTCTAACATATTGATTGCATAAAACAAAGTGAAAACAAAACATAATTATTGGTTTTGGAGAACTCTCCCCCTATTAAATAAGGCAGAGTTAAGAGTTCCCTGATAACCTAAGAAAATATTTGACTCCACCTCTTTCTCTCTTCACTCTTGACTTGATTTCCTTCCTCTTGTTAGTGGGGGAAAGGGACACAAGTATTTCTGTAGTATTTCTGAAAAGGAGGGGGAACTGGTAGATTAAGGGTCATGCTTCTCATCCATCTTTGCATCTCACTCTTCATCCATTGTTTTCTCCTCTGCTATGGGGAAAATCCCTCTAAAATGGGTCTAAGGAATAAACAGAGCGATAACTCTCGTAAAAGACTGATCCACCTTTAATCTACCCCAAAACCATCTAAAATAAGTGATGAGAGAAAGAGGAAATAGAGGGTTAATGAGTGCACCTTCAATCCTTACGGTTGGTGTAGACCTCTTTCATTTGTTGCCACCTCCTAGATCACATATCTCCTCCCAAAGCTGACCTGCAAGGGGTTAGGAATACAATGCAACAACGTATACAATCTTTAATGATCACTTTAAAAGCCTAAATATAGATAAATTCTCAAATTAACAAGAACATATAAACATAGGGTTTTGGGACAAAGATAATCTCTTTTATTCAAATTCAAGATGAAAAAGGTTACAAACTTTGTTGGTGACTGCTCTACAAACCAAGTCCGCGCTCCTCTGTCTTGGCTCCAAGTGCATCAATCCCACATTATCTTCTCACAACCAACATACCATCAAGGGAAGGAGGAAGGGTTGAAAAGGGATAATGGCTGGAGGGGAAAGATGAGGCTAAAACTTAGAATGAGATGCAAATCTTGGGCAAAGAAATGGAAGGGATTTTGACAGACTTTTCTTATTCTCTTGTTCATGTCTCTAAATGATTCCCTAAGACCTCTTTTTATATGAGAAAAATATGGTTATTCGGTTTGGGGACGGGCTACGAGGGGTAAAATGGTTAGGAAACCCTCCATAGCCCGTAAACTCTGTCGAATTCCGCGTAATTTTATATTTTTTGCAACTTTTGGAGGTAAACACATGCTAACTAGCATGCAACACACATGTGTACGCGGGCTAACTAGCATGCAACACGCGTGTGTATGTGGGCTAACTTGCATGCAACATGCGTGTGTATGCAGGTTATTAGTGTAGTAGGGCGCGTACACTATCCAAAAAAGGGTTTTTTAGAAGGAATGCAAATGCAAATGGATGGGCCAATGTATTGGATGCATAGATGTGGAATTTTTGGACTATAACAAATGCCCCATAATGTGTGAGGTCAGAAGAGAAAATGATGGCCGAAATACATTACAATATCTTTACATAGTGGGAAGGCACGAAGTTGAGTGAGCCTGACATGAGTGTTCATCTTCAAAATAATGATAATCTCTTCGAGGTAGGCATACCCATGCTCGAGATATACTAAGCATGTCTGCCAATCAAGTACACTGCAGATCCATGTCATATATATAGTATCCATGACTACGAGACAAATATGAATGTCTATAAAGTGTATTCGCGAACATTACACAATGGATCTACATATCAAATTTATCTGAAGATATACAAGTACAATATGATATGCATCTTCAAGAAGCATCGATGCCTGTGGCTGGAGATGAGAACTTCATAGCTCGAGCAACAACTTTAAGATATTAAAAACTCAAGTAGGAGTACAATAGGAGTGTAAGAATCACTACTCTGAGGTCTTTGCATGCCGTTGGGGAAAGACTGAAGGATCTCAATCATCAGGCACAAAACTTCATTGATTTTGAATCCGAACTTGACTGGACTCTAGGGATGGCCGACTCATGAAGGTCAAGATATTAAATTTAGAATGACTGACTCAGGTTGGATAAAACTTCCCTTGGACAAAATCATGACAAAATGATGAGACTTAGGAAACATATTATTGACATAAGTTTGTGATACAGGAGGCACCACAAACTCTCCATATGTTTGGAAGAGTAACCAAATGAAGGAGGACACAAATCTATATAACGAGAACAACTTCGTAAGGTCATACTAGATCCCAATGTTTGGAGAACAAACAAAATGATGTGCTTTGTCCAAGGATGACTATCTTGCTGCCGATAAAAGAGAATGTATATCCCATCCCCTCTTTTTGGAATATATATATATATATATATATATATATATATTGTCTTTTCAAAATTTTAATGAGCTTAAAAAAGAATAAAAGAATTCTACGTTACAAAGGAGGAATGCGTGTTGTGGGAAAGAAAAATAGTTCCAAGCGCATGGAACATATTGATTCTCGGTGTAAGGAGACATGTGCATGACAAGGACACTTGGGAAAATTCCTCCATGGGTCAAGGTGTCAGATCGTAAGGGAAAAAAATGTTGCAAGGCTTACATTTAAAGAATGCTTTGAAGGTTCAATTAAATAGCAACATGATGCTGACATTAGGCCAAAAACGCAAGGATGAGACATGCAATGTGATTAAGGATGACACAACAAGACTCCTTCCATGTGAAGTTTTATGATCCCAAAGAAGGTAAGGTCTGTGGTTTTTCCATGTTTTAGAGAGTTTAAAAAACACTTAAAAGAAGACTCCAGAGAGTTCCTTTTTCGTAATTAGTCCAGTCAGTTTGAAAAAGGGTTAAACTTATACTGAAAAGGATGTCTCTTCAAAACCATTTTAACGAGTGTGACCTAGACAAGATCACTTGACTATCTTTTCAATTTTAAGGAGTCTGAAACGAGCTTAACTATGGACTCACAACCTTTTTCTAAGTTTAGTCCCCTTAGATCGAAAAAGTATAAAATATAAATTAGGAGAACTCTCCTGGCGAGACATGTCTCCTAAGGCATACCTTTTTCCTGGATATTCTATTGGTCGGAAAAAGGGTTAAACTTATGCCAAATAGATATTCTTTCTGGACCAATTAACGAGTGTGAAAGGAACAAGGTCACTCAATAATCTTTTCATATTTAGGGAGTCTGAAAAGAGCTTAACTATGGAATCTAAGGGGGTTCCTTTTTCACATATAATCTCCAAGGCCCGAAAAAGAGATAAACCAAAACCATGGACAATGGCCCTTTTTCAAAAATTTAGTCCCTCAGTGATCCAGGTGGATATTGGTGGGCACCCACATGTTCCAAATTCCAACTGGCTCATCTTGACATTTTTCAGTTCAAAACATTTCTTTGTAATGGGGACATTTCTTTGTAATTGTGGGTTCTGCACTTACGGGGCTGTCCTGAATCCCTACACAGCATCCAGGTGGATATTGGTGGTCGCCCACCTATTCCAACTGGCTTAGTTTGAAAATTTTCATGCTAGTACATATTTTTGTACTTTCAGGGCCATTTTTGGGCTCTAAATAATGTTTTCTTGTCTTTCCACAATCAAACTATATATAAAGTTGGATTTTGATGACATCATGCATATTTCTCGAAAATACCTTCCCAACGGGCTATCACACACCTAAAACCGAGATTGTGTGCAAAAATTACGACCCCGGGAAGTTAATGTACTAACTTACCCCAATGAGGTCCACATGAATTTTGGCGCTTCATCTCCTAGGGTTAGGTTTTTGGATGTCTAGGATTTTGGCATTCATGTTATCGTAAAAAGGCCTTTAGAGCCTCATTTTAATCATCTTCTTGTGAATGAGCGTAGCCGTCACATCTCTTCTCAGAGATAATCTGCCACCATTCTAGCGAGTCTTGCACTCTGTATTTTTACAGTCTCTGTACATTTATTTCATTAATAGAAATCATGTATTGTTTTATTTCTCTGTTTCTGGCAATTTTTGTGTGTATTTCATTGTAATATCTCTGCTTTCATTTCGTTCTGAAAATAATCCGAATCACTCAGGCTCGAAAAAGGGTTAAACTTACGTCTGAGAATACTCTCCCAATGAACCGAAGCTCAGAGGGCATACCTTTATTCGTAAATTAACCGTTTGTACTGAAAAAGGGATAAACTACAGCTAGAAAAATGTGCCTTCAAATTTTATTTTGTTGAGCGTTAAGGGAAACAAGATCGCTCATCAATATTTTCATTTTTAGAGCGTCTAGAAAGGGCTTAAAGAAGACTCTAGGGGGGATTCTTTTCTTAAGTAATCCAAATGAGACCGAAAATAATAAATAAGCTCTCGTTAAATGTTGCTTTCAAAGTTTAAGCGAGCCCGAAATACAACAAACCATGCTCATAAAGAGTCCCTTGGGTATGAGCGAGAAAAGATGAAGAAGAATGGGGCTTCGATACACAATCATGGCAGGACTAAAAGGACTCCAAAGCCTATGGAAAAAAATCACACCATGGATGCCGAAATGCAACAAAGGATATACCTAGGGCATCCATGTAGAGGAAGGCTATACCACCTAATTACGACACTTTTAAAGCATCATAGAAGGTTCCATGTCGCACTTCAGAGGGATCGATCCTATGGAAAAGCGAAAAAAGTCAACAATATGCAAGATGCAAGGTGATGAAAACCTAACCTATATGCAAGTGTTGAAAAACAACTTTACCACGAGATTATGTGAGTGTAACCCCTCTCATAAAAACACCAAACCAAAAGAAAAAGTTCATAAGAACGACCCAAAGATCTCTAAAAAAAAACTCAAGTACCCACCGAGCCAATAATAGGGAAGAAGAGGACCAAACTAGGGCAAAAAGAGCCAAAAAAGTCTATAAATAAGGGTGGACATCTCATTTTGACCATTGCAAATTCGAAAATAACCAAAAATCCAAAAAAACCTCTTCTTTAAAACGAGAATTTGAGGAGCTACGGTGGATGAAAAATCTTCAAACCTAGACCAAGTAATTACAAATGACCTTTCTCATCCTTTCCATTCATCATTTATTGTCCATTTAATTTTTTTAGAGGGTGTGCGCCCTAGTAAAAATGTCGGGTTTGAGTGTATGTGGGTTTTCCATGTTCAACACACGTATGTACATGAGAAAAGTAACACTTAGCCTGCGTACATACGTGATTGTCTTAAAGACAACCCACATACATCTCTTTAAGCTTTCAAAAAATATGAAACAAGGGAATAACCTCACAAACTTTTATGCAACATGATGTATGTTCACTGGCGAGAGAGAGAACATGAGGGGTTATATGTCTTGGTAGAGGAGGATCTAGGGGCCATTGCCATGCTCACGCAATGTGGCATGCGGGAGTTATTTCAGTGTTCATTCATGAGGGAACAACCTAGGGTACTTAACCATTTGATAGAGTATTGGCACCTAGATGCAGAGGCCTTCATGCTAGAGGGCCAATCATTGACTCTGACAACCGAGGATATATACTTTTTGACCGACCTCTCTAGGAGGGGGGAATCAGTTAACTTGAGGACCTTTCCTCCAGGACCACACACAATAGAAGATTACATTAGCATGTAGTGTGAGGCTGACACTGAGAAAGTAGGATCTTAGGTGCCAATTCATAAGATGATAAGCCTCAACCTTCGGATATTACTTTACATGATTGGGAGGATCCACAACACTTCATCAGGATTCATGTGCAAAGATGCATTGTGCAGCTCAATGTCTAGATTCCACCATCTTTGACTGGAGCACTACAATGCTCACATATATGAAAAAACAACTAAATGATTTCCGTAGAAGAACAAACAAAAACTTCAGGTTTAGGACCGTGCTGTGCACTTTCTTTTTTGAGAGAGTGCCAAGCCTTAGCCTACGAGAGATAGTACAAGGCCATATTGCCTCCTTTCCAACATTATGTAGGTGGGCAACTTTGTTTCCTTGACAGGGTGCATGGAGAGTACACGAGGCCTTCGATGAAAAATTCTTCGACTACTAGGGCCAACAGGCCTAGGCCATCACTAGCACTAGACCAAATATGTGCCGAGGGAACCTTTTTGTACTCTCTTATGTAGTGAGGGCTTGAGCCCAACGATGTATACCGAATCTATTTGAAGCTTTATGGCCCACTTTTGTACTTATGAGATTATTTTTTGGACACATTATTATCTATACATATTTTTACCTTATAGACAAACATTTTGTAAAAATGTATTTACATGTGTGTGATTTTACTTTTATGTGTGAGAAATATTCCAATCTAATACATGATTAGCCAATGTATCAGTTAGTTGATTAGATCTCCTAGGAACATGAATATAAGTAATATAATCAAAATAGCATTCTAAGAGATGTAATTTAAGGAATTGTCGGTGAAGGGTGGGATTATAGACATGGTATATTCCATTTAACTAAGACACGATTGGTTGATCATATAGATAAACATGTAGGTGAGAAATACCATGTGACAAGGCATCACGTAGTAATTTTATTACGACACTATACTCGACAACATTATTGGTTGCTTCACCCAGAAAAATACCTCCAGAAGACATCAATTGACTAAAGGGCGTAAAGATCACCCAAGCTGCAGAAGCAAGCCTTCAAGTGTGTCAGCTAGCACCATCTGTGAACCCAACATAGACCTCAAATTCACTTGGCATCTGCCATAGTGAAAAGAAATACAATAAACTACACGTCCATAAAAAAAAGAGACAAAAATGTATAAATAAATCTATACATTATATACAAGAAGTCACCCCTATGTGACCGATCTAAGCGTAATACTTCTTAAGGTAGAGCCCATTTCTAGGCTCTGATAAAGCGTTACCCTCGAAATAAACCAGTTGATAGGCACCCTTTTCTAAAACTTTCTTAACATTGAATGATCCGAACCACATGGGTTTGAATTTGCTTGCCCCCAAGAGATATTTATCTTGGTCATAGACCAGGACAAAACCTCCTTTGAAGAAAACTTGAGGGTAGAAACAATGATCATACTAACACTTGACACGCTGTTTGTGAGCCTCCTTGGCTAGGGATGCATCTCGACGATGCTCATCGAGATGCTCGAGATATAAAAGACACTCTTCAAGTGGAGTAGTGTCGGGCAATTGTTCCACTTCCAACTTAAGAGAAGGGATTTGTCACTCTATGGGAAAGACTACCTCCAACCCATAAACGAGTTGGAAAGGAGAAAAATTGGTAGCAGTCTTGACTGAGGTTCGATTATCCCAAAGTACTGAGTAGAACATCAAATGCCAATTCGACTTGGATGAATTGATCGTCCGTTGAATAATAGTCTTGAGAGACTTATTAACAACCTCCACTTGACCTTTCTCCTGTGGGTAGTAAGGTGACAAATATTCTTTCTTAAACCCCAGTTTTGATGTTAACTTGGACATCATATTGTTTTGGAAGTGACTGCCATGGTCTATGACAATCTCCTTCGAAATACCGAACCTGGCTACAACCTGGTTAAAAATAAAAAGTGCAGTTGTTTCTCCATCATTGATAAACGTCGACATAGCCTCGACCCACTTAGTAAAGTAGTCTACTACTACGATGATATAGAGATGCCCCCTAGCTGAAACTGGGTGGCATGTAGTAAAATCAATCCCCCACTTGGTGAAGGGACCAACAACAATAATTGGAAATATGGGAGTAGGGTGTGCCCGCATCTTCCAAGAGAAGATCTAGCATGGGTGACACTTCTTGACCACCTCTACATAATCTTTGATCAACAAGGGCCAAAAGTATCCAGCGCGAAGAATCGTCTGGGCTGTTTCCAACCCAGACAGGTGACCGCCACATGCTCCAGTGTGACAATCATTCAACACAAGTTTTGCCTCTTCGCGAGTGAGACAACGATGAAGAATGGAATCCACTCTCTGACGATATAAAGTATCATCGATGATAAGACAGTTCCGCGCTTGATGGCGTATCCGCCGACCCTCATCGCGAGAATAAGAAGAAAGTCACTTCAAAGTCTGAAGATACACAAGTATATCTCCATACCAAGGGTCTGAAGATGAAATAAGGAAAATATCCCTATTGATCAGTGACTCTTCGGGAAAATCGTTACCACTCTCGATTGTAAGTTCCAAAATTAGTTCACTAAATACCAACGACTTTTTAGACTTCGCTGAAACAAAATACAAGTCAAATTCTTGCAGGATGACTATCCATCGACTGATTTTTCCACCGATGACCTGTCGTGTTAACACATATTGAAAAGGGTTCATGACAACTACAACAATGGTCTTGTAGAGTAAGATGTAATGACAGAACCATTGGACAACATGAACATATTCCAAAGCAAGTTTCTCAACATGTGTGTAGTTGAGTTCTGTTCCTACCAAGCCTCGACTAAGATAGCAGATAACATGATCTTCAAGCATGTAATGCTCTTGGACTAAGACCATGCCAATAGTAGACTATGCGACAACCAAATATAAAAGTAAATCCTTGCCATAATCTGGAGGACTGAGCAGAGGGGCAGACATCAGAGCATGTTTAAACACTTCAAAAGAGCACTGAGGCGTGTTATCCCAACAAAATGGGACCCCTTTCTTTAAGAGACGCATAAACCCTTTAGTAATCTTGACATAGTTGGAAACAAGACGCCGAAGGAATTTGGCTTTACTCTGTAGGATTTGAAGCTAGGGGATTGTACACGGGGGAGGAAATTGAACCATTGCCTCAACCTTCATAGGATCGATCATGATCCCTTTAGTTGACATGATAAAACCTAACAAGTGACCTGATGTTACGCAAAAACTATACTTATTTAGATTAAGGTGAATCCGATAGTAGCGACACCTCTCAAAGATAATTCATAAATGGGAGGGATGATCGGATATCTTATGAGAACGTGATGCCAGATCATCAAGATACGCCTCGACTATGTGTTTGAGGTCATGGAAGGAAAACAACATGGCCTGCTGAAAAGCGACTCCAACATTCTTAAGGCCAAAAGGAATTTTCATGTATGTGATTGTACCCCAAGGACATATAAACATCGTTTTATGTTTCTCCTCGGACTTTATCTGAATTTGGTTGTACCCGAAAAAACCGTCCATAAAAGAAAATACCTCACAACTCGAAAATTCATCGAAAATATGGTCAATGAATGGGGTTGGCAAATTATCTTTTGGGAAAGCTTTGTTTATATCACGAAATTTGATACATATGTGGATTGTACCATGATTTTTGTTGACAAGAACAAGGTTCGACACCCATTCCTTCAATTGCACTGGATAGATGAAACCAACCTTAATGAGTTTCTCCACCTCAGCCTTGATCGTCGCTGGCTTGCGAGGATAGACTGGGTGAAGCTTATGTCGGACAGGCTTAACATCGGGGTAAGTTGTGATCTCATGTTCAACTATACGTGGGTCAATTATTGACATCTCCTCATAAGACCAAAAAAAGACGTCGGGAAACTCTCTAAATAATTTAGTATAGATCTGAATCTCTTCGGGGGAGCACTCTACTTCGACGAAGACATTTTCACTGTTTTCAGATTTCTGTATTGAGGAGTTTCGAAGGTGTTGTCCGAATAATCCATGGTTGGTGTCATTTTCATCATTGACATTTTGAATCCGAATCAAGATTCATCATTAGGACTAATCGTTAAATGAAAGCTTGCTGATCTTCGTTAATTAATACTTTTAAATGCAGGGCAATTTATAATTTATAATTTTTTAATCAAGTCGACTATCTATAAACCCTAATTTTAGAGTTAGACAAAAAAGAAAACAAAAGTAAAATCAAATAAATTAATAAACCAAATGATAATGATTAATAATCATTACCTAATTATGGATGATAATATATATATATATATATATATATATATATATATATATATATATATATATATATATATATAT
>ML783438.1:451008-462538 GCA_009831015.1 Picea engelmannii | reverse complement strand
GCTTTTAATTATTTATTCTTTTAGGGTTTAATCATAACTAATTATTAGAATGATTTGAATATGATTAATAGTGTTATGATTAGGATACATAATATGATAAGGTTAGGATTTATAAGTATAGAAAACTAAATTAATATATCAATAAAACAAATGATTAATAATTATTACCTAAGTGTGGATATCATAACTAAGTGTAAATATTGGTAATAGGGTGTGTATATATATATATATATATATATATATATATATATAGGGTTATGAATGAATGATTTAATATGATTAGGAGACTTTTAATTATTTATTCTTTTAGAGTTTATGCAATTGGGTTTTAATCATAACTAATTATTAGGATTTAAGTATGATTAATAGTGTTAATATATGTAGTGGGGGTTATTTATGATTAGGTTACATTTTTAGTATGATTAGGGTTTTTAGGGTTATTTATGGTGTAGGGTTTATGCAATTAGGATTTATAAGTATTGATAATAGTATATATATACATATATATAAATCTAGGGTTAGAATGATAAAAACTAAGTATTTAATAAAAGTCGATTTGGGGTTTATAGGATTAGGATTAGGGTATATATAGGACTTAATGAATAATATATATAGTGACAAGTTTTTATAATTAAAATCTTTATAGTAGTAATAAGACTAGTTTAGTTAGACCCCTAAACCTATGAACTAATTCAAAATTAAAACTGAAACAAACAAGGAACGTAAAAGGTCGGTGTCATACTTGATTTTGTCCATGAGGGTCCCTTAGTTGGTTGATTAATGGGTGCCAAAAGCTACTTACCTCCAGGCCACTGTCTTTGTTCATATTGTTGGGGTGGTTGATTATTTCTAGAGCTTCTCTTAAGCGTCTTTTGTAGTAGTGACCTTCTTTTGCTAGTATCTTGGTATCCTCAAGGCAAACATGATGTTTGGTCCACCACGCCAAGGGTTCTAGAGATGTCGATAGGAATTGTTTCAGCTATACCTTCCATGTTTACCTTGACATAGATTTCGTGTGTGGCCAAAGTGTTAATAGGACAAGGGGAATATCCATTCATGGTCGTAGTGAACTATCTTGCCTCTACTCTCCTTAGCTCGGGTAAGAAATAAGATATGTGGTGAAGATCGTCCCAAGGTCTATTCGGCCAGTCATTGCCTCGTTAGAGGGAAAGACTAAGTCCAAAGGATTGTGAGTGACGAGAGAGTCATGATCCCAAATAGGCTCGAGAATGAGATCTAGCTCTTGTGGGGGATCCAGATCAGGGTTGGGCGAGGCTTGCTGGACAATATTGTACACAAAATCAACAACGGATAAGGGCATAACCATTGTAGAGTGCACTACCCCTTCCATTGAAGCTGATGGGGAAGGTAAAATCCACAGGTCATTAAAGTAACTCATTCTAAAATAAGCTACTTGAAAGATCACAACCTTCAATTGGTTAGGGACAACCGAAATAAACTTGATATCATTAGTAGGCGACAGATAATCAAAAGTCCCCATTAAATATGGAAACAATGTGGCACCTAAGTTGACGGTACCTGGTTGCGGGTTGTCAATCATTGGGACTATGGATGCCCCTGATGAAGGGTCAAGACAGGAGAAGGATAACTGATCAACGGTTATGATCCGACCTTCGTGAGGAAAACATAAGATTCAAAAAATGGTGGATACAACCACTGTCATAGCATAGGTACAGCTCCACCCTTATAAAATATTGTATTCGAGAGGCCCATCGACTACTTCTACCTCAACACACATGGTTTTTCCCTCCAACTGCATGGGGAAGGAGGAAATTATTCAATGTGGTCTAAAATATCGATCGTCAAACACAATTAGCAACATGGGAGACAAAGACAACTTAGGTTGGCCAATGCCCTTCCAACATGCCAACAACATCATGAAGTCGAGGCACCCTCATCAACCATCGTATGGAAAATGTTCCATGTCGATGATTTCATGGCATACACCACTACTATATTCAAAGTGACGTGGTGAGGAAGACAAGGTTTATAATATGTAGGGTAAAAAAAACATTCATGAGTTAGTAGTCTCAGCCGCTCCCAAGGCAGACAACAATGCTTTCCTCTCAGATGGAAAACTTCGGAGGACTTCCAAAGAAGACATTGCAGAAGGAGTTTGTGCCAGATCCTCCACGATGGAGTAATTTTGAGTAGCCCTTGCGGTCGGGTTGTGAGAAGAATTTTTAAACACACCCTTAAGGATGCGAGTCATAGTTTCTCCCACCATCTTCTCAATTTGAAGAGGAGGCGGTGGGTGGGAGGATTCTTTGCATTTCTCAACAGATTCTGGCATTCCATAATTATGAGCCCTGGTCTACATATGAGCATCAGATCTCATCATAGAAACATTTGTGGCTCCGTTATTAGTATTAGGCATGGGGGCTCCCTGATTTCCTCTAGGCACATTCATGGATGAGGACGCTTGAGCCATATTTTTTCCTTGTGGAAAAGGGTTGGTTAACATGACATGTTGTTGCTGTACCAATAAATTTTGGGCTTCCTCAAGCTGAGGGCATTGTTGAGTCAAGTGGTCGTCCGTGCAAATCTTACACAAAAACTTCAGCTTCCTCTTTTCATTTTTACCCTCACTAACATTATTCATATCCTTCTTATCCACTTTACCCTTCTTGTTTTTAGATTTATTCTTTCCCTCGGATTGTTGGTTACCCTTGGGGTTCATTGATTGCACATTGTGTACATCCAACGTTTGGGTTATGGGGGCAGCCAAACTAGGAGTTTCGCTAGCCACAATATGTTGAATCAATAACTGTTGTAACTTATTAGTCAACTGATCTGTGGGATTTCTCTGTGATGAGCCTACTATGCCATCCGTATGAGGCCCATACTTCTGTTTGGTCTTGTCGAAAGTCAACCGTGGTATGTCCGATAGGATCTTGTACAACATACTGGATTGAGAGTAAATCAATTACAGTTGCTGGGCTCTCATGATAGCCTCTTCTTCGAAAAAAACCCCAGATGTCACGACGTCTTTGGATACACAAGGCACCAAGGACTTAAGGAACCGATCGAGAAAAAATGTGGGAGGGACCTTAACTTTGATCAAGATCTTTCGTCGACGCCATTCTCGGATGTGATCCAAGATATGGATGGTTTTTGTTTGCTCTAAGTTGGCCAACAACTCAGTGCTAAGATCGTATCTTATTGGTAACTAGAAATGGTTTAAGAAAACCATAGCCAGGTCGTTAAATTAAGTTTACTTCTAGATATTGAGCTTGATATACCATTTCGCGACACCCCCTATAAGAGTGCGTTGAAACAAACATGACTGAAAAAAATCATCCTTTAATGAGTTGGATAAGCACCATAAATGAAATGTTGTAACATGATCACCCGGATCTTCACCAGGATTGACTTCAAATTTAGGGATGTTCGAGGGAAATTTAGTCGGCATGGGGGACCAACGCGGATCATGAAAAATCAAGTCATTCAACAATCTCGACATGTCTGGAAAATAGAGAGTTGCTAGGAAAGGCAGTCTAGGTTGTGGTGGTTTCAGAGGAAAAGAGGGGCCTAGATTTTGGCTGGCACCAGGTTGTCAGGAAAATTTTGCTTGCTGGCCAGGGTTTTGGTAGAAACCATGGTGGCCCTGGACAGTAAAAGGAGTTTACGCTTGATTATGCATCACCGACTGATTCCTGTAGTTGGATGACATGCCTTGTGTAGGGATTGCTCCTTGCACAATATTCTAAGTACCTTGTTTTGGGATGCCCCCAACTGACCCTCCTGGCATAGGTACTGAACCCTGCCTAGGGTTCCACTGAGTGTGGGAAGGGTTTCCCTCAATCGACATCCCTTATGAAGGAAACGAGCCTTGCCAGGGATTTTCAAGACCTTGCGAGGAGTAAAATCTCGTCATCGCTCCTTGTGAATAAATGAAGCCTTGCATAGGGTTTGGTTGACTTAAGATGAGGTTAATCCATGCCGAGAAAGAAGACGATGAGAAAGCGTTATTTCCAAACAAACTGAATAAAAAAAAAGACATAGACCTTACTAGAGTCATATATGATTGAGGTCCAAGACTCCCTTGAATGAATAAAATAGAGTTGGTGTTAAGCACGATTGCCTGCTAGAAAGCGCCTCCGAGCGAAGCAGACAGAGGAGGGATATGACCTGCATCGTAATCGATAGTGATAAATGAGGTAGTGGTGTGGTGCCTGCGACAGATCCTTGTAAGGGAGCATTGAGCTCCCTACCCCTAGACCACCAATCTATAGAGTAGAGTAGGTTAGGATCGAAGTAGAGTCGAAAATCGACATTTGATATGAAAAGGGAGCACTTGACATGATTTGGATAGAGGGAATAATGTTCATAGTCAATGAAGTAGTGGGTGTTTGGAAAACCGTAGTTCTGATAAGTGGAGGTGGGGGAGGAGGCACAAAACCCTCTCCCGTGACAATCGAGATGGGAGTACGAAGAATCCCATAAGAGGTAGCACTAGTTTCTTTTATCGCCGCTTGTCTAACAAACTGAAGTTCAGGTGAAGTGACCTCAAGAGGAACTATCTGAATAAGAAGTGATGTTGATAAGTTAGTGATTGGAGGGTTTGTGGGCCTGAAGCCTTCAACTTCGAGGTAAGAAACAATTGACTCCTTTGGTGCAAGAAAGTATTCTCCAGGAGTTGGCTTGGGTATGGTTTCACATGGAACAATCGCTTAAAATGAACCCTCTTGATCTAGCCTGCACCTCATAAGTGGCGGAGGTGGCTTCAAAATAACCAGCGGCAGGCCCTGAAGTGTACACGAAGGACGAAGCTATTGATCTTCCACCTTGTAAAATGATCAACCGACATTCTAAGGTTGAGCTAGTGCAAAACACAAATCACACACTAAAAAGTTCCTAATGACAAATCAAGCAAACAACTGACTGGTAGGAAGAACAATTATGCCAATCGACACTAGAGCGACTTATCGGTGCAAGTGTAACTTGAATATGGAAACACCCTCTGGGTATACTCTGCAAAGTGTGATCTGACGCTTTCGCTAGGTACCATGGTATACCCCCACAATCATTTGTGTAAGTCCCTAAAAAATAGGCAACTAGGCTGTCAACTTGCAGTCAATCACTAGGCGGGTATAGTCGACAATCGGGATGATCGTAATGAGTAGGACAACAAAGTCCGAAGCCTTTTAGGGGTACTGAAAGAAAATTGTCTGGAAGATAACTGAGGATCTCGAACATATTTGAGGTCCATGAGGCTTTGTAGTCAAATGCGATCAACATGAATCCCAAGAACAACCCTCAATAAACGATCCCCACTACGTTTAGTCTGGCTTTGGAGGGGTTATATCCTCTACTTTTCCTCACATGACCTCGTTTTTAGCCCCTGTGTTAGAGGGGGGTCCCGACTGAATCTTCCGAAACTGGACTCTGATGCTCCCTATCACAAAATCTTATGTTTGTTTAAGCATCCTTGAAGACTTTCCTCTCCACACCTATTTCAAGGTCCTAAAGCCTAGACTACTTGGTGAACCCTACAAACAAAAGTTTGGTTTATTTTAAGTGTTAATCGTTGATTTTAAGTAGCTTTATTTACTCAAAAGGGTACAAATGTGCAACTTATGGTGTTTTCAAGAGACAAAAGAGAATAAATAAAAGCTTTAGAGAATTTGTACAAAAAGAAAACTAGGTTCTACAATTGAAAAATAACTTTTAATCTTTGTAAATGCAAACTTTTTGAAGTATAGTCCAAGATCCTAAAATGAAAAAAGTTTCCTAGAATGTTCTTTTTGTTTTACAATGTAAATGCAAACTACTAAACTTTCAAGGAAATAACAAAGAAGGAACTTTGGAAATTGAACTCTTTTCTTTTGTAATAAACAACCTATGCTACAACTACCAAACAAAAACACATAACTAAATGCAACTATATATATATATATATATATTGAATGCTTAGAAAAAAAAATCACAAGTAAATGATATTTTTTCATTTTTCAAAGCACAAACAAGGTAAAGAGAAAATAAACCCAAGACTAACACATACCCTATACCATTACTCGAACACAAGGATTCACTGGAATCCAAAGGAGGATCTAACGCTTACAAGTTACCCTAAACCTTCAAAACAAGCAAAAGAAAATAAAGAAACAACAAGGGTTCTTTACAAACTGCAAGATAAATTGAATCTTTAACCCAACCAAACACAATTAACAAAGATCTTGAAGAGTTCAAGAAGGCATGAGAAGCACAAAGCTTCTTGCCAGGAAAGAAAAAGTAATTTTAAAAACCATTCCAAAACACAGAGACGCGTGCTGTGCACAAGAAGCCCGCGTATATATGCGGGCTATATATTATTCATAATGCATGTGTACGCTTGCTATACAGAGGACAAGGCACATACACCTCTGCAATTTCTCAAAAAAAGAAAAAGGTTTAGACAAACAACTAGGTAGGGGAGGTTGGTAGGAACCTGCAAGGTGACCAGAGACCTTAACTGACTCAGTAAACTAAAAAAGAAACTGAAAAAATCAAATCAAACCAAAATCTCTCACTAAGACCCTAGAGAGACTCCCCAGTGGATTCGCCAATTCTGCTACAGTGAAAATCCCCCTAAAATGGTTCTAAGGAATAGGCACAATGATAACTCCCTTAAAATTATGATCTACCTTTAATTAACCCCAAAACCATCTAAACTAAGTGATGAGAGAAAGAGGAAAGAGAGGGTTAATGAGTGCACCTTCAATCCTTACCGTTGGTGTAGACCTCTTTCGCTTGTTGCCACCTCCTAGATCACATATATCCTCCCAAAGTTGACTTGCAAGGGGTTAGGAATACAATGAAACAATGTATACAATCTCTAATGATCACTTTAAAAACATAAATATAGAGATAAATGCTCAAATTAACAAGAACATGCAAACATAGGGTTTTGGGACAAAGATAATCTCTTTTATTCAAATTCAAGATAAAAAAGGTTACAACCTTTGTTGGTGACTACTCTACGAACCAAGTCCGGGCTCCTCTGTCGTGGCGCCAAGTGCATCAATCCCACATTAAATTCTCACAACCAACATACCATCAAGGGAAGGAGGAAGGGTTGTATAGGGAGAATGGCTGGAGGGGAAAGCTAAGGCTAAAACTCAGAATGAGATGCAAATCTTTGGCAAGGAAAGGGAAGGGATTTTGGTAGAGTTTTCTTATTCTCTTATTCATGTCTCTAAATGACTCCCCAAGACCTCTTTTTATATGAGAAACAAATGGTTATTCAGTTTGGGGATGAGCTACAAGGGGTAAAATGGTTAGGAAACCCTCCATAGCCCGTTAACTTCATCGAATTCCGCACAATTTTATATTTTTTGTAACTTTTGGAGATAAACGCATGCTAAATAGCATGCAACACACATTTGTATGCAGGCTAAATAGCATGCGACACACATGTGTATGCAGGCTAACTAGCATGCAACACACATGTGTACGCATGCTATTAGTGCAGTAGGGTGTGTACACTATCCAAAAAAGGATTTTTTAGAAGGAAGCCTCAACATTATTTTTGGAAAAGTATGCAAATGGATGGGCCAATGTCTTGGATGCATATATGTGGCATTTTTGGACTATAACATCCTCTTTCTCCTTTTCTTCCTCTAACTCCTCCTCTTTTGCTTTGATTTCCTTTTTTAAGGGAGTTTCCATTTTTACCACAGGTGGGGTCCCTTATATGTTTTTTGGTATTGTATTATCTGATTCCACTTAGATCTCAACATATGATCTAGATTTAGGATTTAAATGAATCTTCGAAGGATCTATCTCGAACCTTTACTCTTCTTCTTCTTTTGGATCTTCAAGAAATTCAAATCTGTTGTTGGAGGGGTTGGGATAGTCAAACTAAGGTATTTTTACAGTATGCGTCCCTTGGGATGTTGTTTCTTTCACCATTTGGGTACTTGTTTGAAAGATTCTTACTCGTTATTGTTTTGAGAAGTTAGAGACTGCTTTGAAATGGGATGTGTTTCTTGGATTCATGGGTATCTATTGGAAAATTGTCCATACACACGGTAGTAATTGCAATTGAAATGGATCTTCTCATAGTCGAGGGCTTGAAGATGTCTCCAACTCTCCATATTGAGTTGTATAGCCTATGGGATGCCCTTCTCTAAATCCATTTGTAGGAAAATTATGACACATGAATACATATTTCCTTTCAGATAAAGTCATTTAATATAATGACCCAACTTATCTGCAATATCTTAAGAGATGATTAATCCCAGAATATAATGTGGAGGTGTGGTAGCTTGATCCATACATGGGAAACCAAGATTTCCATATCTAAATCAAAATCAAGGGTCCAATGGGAGAGGAACATTCCCTTGGATCCCATGAAATAGGGACCCGATCTGAAGATCAAATCTCTCTTCTCCCCATTGTTAAATAAAAATAGAAATAAACCTCTACCACAATAAAAAACAAACATTTTCCTCAGACATTCCAATGCTCCGTGATCCATGCTTGGACTGCTCAAGGAATAGGTCAAAGGCCTGCAAAATTTCCAATTAAATCTTACTCATGTAGAATAATGAATTTCCTTTTTGGTTCTAGAGACATAATGTCCAACTTGGGGATGCATTCTTCCCTTTTAACAAACTTGTTCTTCAATGGGTGCTTCTCACCATCTAGTTTTGAAGATTTGATTAGAGAAATAAAGGCCTCGTCCTTAGGATTTGAAGGTGCATTTATGTTGAGTGACAATGGAGATGACGATGACTCAATACATATTAGAAAAACCCCAAGCTATCAGAGTAGCTCATCTAGGGAAACTATAGGAACAACGATGGCAATTTCAAACTCGGTGGCAGATATTACAAACTTAAATTAGGGAAAACCCTAATTGTTGCGAACCACATAGCTCTGACTCTTCATATCACTCTCCTTGCATCTAAGGAGAGAAATGTTCACATGCCTCTTTGAGGGGACAATCTCCATACAAGTAATTCTCAAATACATTGTCAATCCTTCACAAAATATTACATAGCTCTCTACCTCTACAAATAGTTTATATCTTCCCCAAACCCTAACCACTAGTGGCCCCTACATCAATGACTGTGCCATATTACATTGATTGAATGATAACTACATAGTGTACCTTATTGAATTAACATAGAGGAACTAGTCCACATACATTAAATGGTGACGATACATAGCCTATCATGAACTCTAATGGGACCTTAGTCTCTTATTACATCACTACTGAGGATCTAGCCACCATTCCACCCCCGTTTGAAAAGTGTTTCCATCGATACTTAAACCTATGAGGTACATCCATAAGCCAAGGTCCCATATATGGGTGCTACCCTCAATGCCTATAATGACGAATTCCATGAAGTTCATCCATAATCTCATGTCATATGTATAGGTGCACACACTAACTCCTAATTGGTGACAGATGAAATTGGTAAATGGTTGATTGCTTTTCTTAAAATTTGCACTAAGGTCATATGGATATAAATATCATTTCACTCAGGTACTAGTACCATCCATAACAAAAACACCATCCACATAACATCAAAAGGTTTCTTATGGATCTAGAGGGAACACTATCATTCAAGGAGATCCAACTTGAAAACTGTTAGTCACAACCTAGTTATGACTTTCCTCAATGAGTTTCACTTTCTGTAGAGGTGTATATTCAAGAAAGAGAATTTGAAAGTAGTTTTCTCCACATAATTGAGAAGTGTCCATGTACCATTCATCACAAGTTGCCTTGAAATCATACCATTGAAATATTTCTCTTGTATATTCCCCTCCAATGATAATTCTATCACATGCCTTTATACTATTTTTACACCATTCCTCTTCCCACTCTATTCAGGATTTCAAATCTATTTTGTCTCCATCAAAGAAGGCAAAGCCTAGCATATGCAATACTTCCATCCATTACATCTTGTGGTTCCACTAAGGTTTAAATTCTGTAATTTTAAAATGGTTGAAACTTCCTTAAAAAAAAGAATTATTACTTTTTTTTTTATTATTGAAAAAGGAGGTTGTGGTCGTACCGTCTAGTTTGATAATACAAATTAAAAGAGGGAAATACCATCCATCGACTTCCAAAAAATAAACTATCCAAAAAACTATTTCATATTTTCCCTATTATCAAAATTCTAAAACTAATGATGACTAACTATTGGTGAGTTTTTATTACAAAGGTGAGCAAAAACCCTTTAACTTGATGGTTATGGATTAGGAAAAAGACAAGTGGTTAATGCACCTAGAAGTAAAACCTTAGATATGTTCACATACATTAAACCCTAATCCATGTAAGAAGTGAAATCCAAATGCATAAAAGAAGTATTACTTAACATGAACAAGGAAATAAAGAATGTGAAAATTTTCATTAACCCAATAGAATGGGAAAGTAAACAACACCTTATAAAGAAGCTTGATGAAGGTAAATGGGCTCCAAAGCCCCTCCTTGGGATGGGTCCCTTTCTACTAGTTGTGATAATGTACTAGTTATTAAGGAAATTACATTACCTAACTTAGGAAAATACTTCACTTCCCATGTACGGAATTCTCCAAAGGAAATCTATAAACACAAGGGTCTCTGATGGGTTATAGGAGTCAAATGAATGTAAGGTTATGATACATAAGTATATTTCAAGTTCAAGTCATAGTTTCATTCTATTCATTTCCACTCACTGGTATTGATGTTGATTGTTTCTTCCACTAAGAAGAAAAATTTCTTGTAGCTAATGAACAAGCCAAAGATAAATCCTTAAAGAGGATAGGCCCCTCCCAAAGATAGAGCTCGACGATAATCTTCATGGATCCTTCTATGTGAAAATGGTCTTTATGTAATCTTTCTTCCCTATTTTTATTATTAATAAACAATTTCAGGTTCTCTTTCCCTCAATTAAAATATGCATTTGAATGTATTTTATATCTTCTCATTAGTCTTATTTCCATGCTACTAAGATTGTGAAGAGTTTGTAGTGTTCTTTTCTTGTTTGTTAGTTCCAAAAGATAAACTATGATCTGTATTTTGATTATACATTTTTTTTCCTAACCTTAGACATCATGGGGCATTTGTTATCACATCATTAACATTCACTTGCACAAATGAAAGGGTTTCCATCAAAAAAATCAATTATGTCCATTTACCAACACCATATGACCAATGAAGCACTAAAACATGATAAAATTCCCTCATCCATGGAGAATTAAATTTAAATCATGTAGTTGACCAAACTTGTAGCTATTCAACACATCAATTTTATAGGTCTCATAGGGGGCACGAGCAATCCTTATACTCACACAGTCTTCTTATATAAAATTAGCATATTAAATTACCCAATATAGTTGTTCGCATGTACAATTAAAGTTGGGGAAAACCTAAAATCTCACATTTTCTACTATTTGTGATAAAGTATTGAAGTTATCAATGCAATTACATGGCCTAATTTGGGAAAGAACTTCACTTCCCATGCATAATATTCTACATTGTGCACTTTATATTGGTTACCATCCTTAGAACAAGGGGAAGTGCCTGAGAGCTTCT
>ML783438.1:371627-402042 GCA_009831015.1 Picea engelmannii | reverse complement strand
TGAACAAGACACTGATGGAAAAAGCAAGGAGCATGCTAATCGGTGCCGGGTTAGGACAAGAATGATGGGCTGAGGCAGTGGGTACAACAT
Source organism: Picea engelmannii (assembly GCA_009831015.1). Classification (NCBI taxonomy): domain Eukaryota; kingdom Viridiplantae; phylum Streptophyta; class Pinopsida; order Pinales; family Pinaceae; genus Picea; species Picea engelmannii. The sequence goes on along the minus strand of ML783438.1, from coordinate 401,952 downwards.
GTTACCTGGTCAATCGATCACCTTCATCAGTGTTGGATGATACAAATCCACACAAGGTATGGTCTGGAAATAAACCCTCTCTTCAACATTTTAGAGTGTTTGGTTGTGATTCTTATGTACATGTTCCAAAGGAAAATAAAAGTATGCTGCATAAAAAGGATGAAAAGTGTATCTTTATTGGTTAAAAAGATGGTGTGAAAGGTTATAAGCTTTGGAACCTAGAAACCAAGAAAACTGTTTACAGTCGAGATGTTGTTTTCAAAGAGGTAAAATATGTGTCCAAACAGGAATTCCTACCAATGCAAGATGAACATGAGAAAATAGATCTTGAGTTGGATGATGCAAAATCTAAATCTTCTGAAGAAGAGGAAGCAAAAGAAGAAGAAGAAGAACCTCATACCCCAGTATTGAGAAGATCAACGAGAGATAGAAGGCAACCAGAAAGGTCTAGTCCACCTGATTTTTCGTTCCAATTTTGCTTTATCTATTACTGATGATGATCCCAGAACTGTCAGGGAAGCAGTGAATTTAGAGGATAGTAAACTCTGGAAGAAGGCCATGGTTGAAGAAATGGATGCCATGGATAAGAATGAGGCATGGGATATAGTTGAGTTTCCAGCTGGAAGAAAATTGGTTGGTAGCAAATGGTTGTTCAAGAAGAGGTTTAATGCACAAGGTAAAGTGGAGAAATACAAAGCTCGGTTAGTAGCAAAAGGTTATTCCCAGGTAGAGGGAATTGACTTTGGTGAGATTTTTTCTCCTGTTGCTAAGTTAACTTCTATTAGATTTCTTTTATCTATTGCTGCTGCTTTTGATCTTGAAGTGGAACAGATGGATGTGAAGACAACATTCCTACATGGGGATCTGGAAGAAGAAACCTACATGAAGCAGCCATAAGGTTTTGTAGTGAAGGGAAAGAAAGAGCTGGCCTGTAAGCTAAAGAAGTCACTATATGTTATTAAGCAATCACCTAGGATGCGGTACCAAAATTTTGACACATACATCCTTGGATTGGGATTTGTAAGAAGTAGGGCTGATCACTGTGTATATTCCAAGCAGGTTGGTAATCACTTCATCTATGTAGTGTTGTATGTTGATGACATGTTTTTGGTAAGAAATAACATGGATGTTATAAAGGAGGTGAAATCACAACTATCCTCCAAATTTGACATGAAGGATCTCGGTGCTGCTAACTTCATTTTGAGAATGGAGATTAAAAGAGATTGTGAAAACAGGAAACTCTGGTTGAATCATAGAAAATATGTTGAGACGATATTGCAGAGGTTTAATATGCATGGAAGTAAATCGATCAAGCTTCCTATTCCTATAGGTGTAAAGTTATCTGCAGATCAGTGTCCCAATACACAAGAAGAAGAAGAGGACATGTCCCATGTTTCGTATGCCTGTGCAGTTGGTAGTTTGATGTATGCAATGGTTTGTACTATACCGGACATTGCACATGCAGTGGGAGTTTTTAGCAGGTATATGTCAAAACTAGGGAAGTAGCATTGGAAAAAAGTAGAGAGGGTCTTTAGGTATCTTCGTGGCACTACCAGTTATAAATTGTGCTACCTGTTAGAATATAGAAGATGGTGTGCCCGTTTTACCATTGACGATATGCTCATCACCCAAGCATAGGCCGAAGCCACCCTCCGAGCACCTTAACCTTAACTGCGAATTTATCCGAAAGCAAACCATAGGCTAGATAGCCAAACAAAGGGTAGCACACCTTTCCCCAAGGATAGCGCATCACAAAAATATGATCAAATAGTCCAAACCCTAGCCAAGAGATAATCCAAGCCAACACTGAAACTGGCTACTGTAGCAGCTGCACCTGCAACACTCCTCCACACGTGCGCACCAAACTGGGAACTGCAGTGCACAAAACTGGCTCTCTACAACTGTTGTGATGTGTCAAATGAGAACTGACGCCCTGTATTTATAGTGGTCTGCTAGATTTGCTGGGGCCGACTTCTCCTTCTGGATATGTGTCTGTTCAATATATTATTATTATTTCTGGTCGACTTCTTCTCCTGGAGGCTAATAACCTAATATAAATTATCTTCTTGAGCCGACAAGACTTCTAGGGTTATTAGCCAACTCATTAGGGTTTCTCTTGCTTCCCGGATTCTTCTATTCTCGTTAGGTTCGCACGTGGAGGTAAATACCTCCTGCAGCTACCATAATATCAACACTCCCTCCTATCTAGGGAGGTATTACAGGTAATGGTCTTGAGCACAAAAACATACCATTTACCCAGTAGCATTAATATATTCGTCTAGACTATCTCATGACTAGATCATGAGCATCACCATCACCATCATCTACATCATCTCTCGAAACCATACTTCATTTGAGTAATTAGACATGATGCTGGATAAGTCACTCTCACCATAGAGTGATACAAGAAGAGTAAATGCTCTGCATTGTTTTCCCTCTGGAAAATATCTGTTCATCATGTGTCTGGATGATGATTATCTCTAATAAACTGTTGATAGTCTTCAAGGCAATTGGAATAAGGATAGAACACAACTTTGTATAGTAGTACATAACTACAATCCAGTGGTACACTACCACACCAAGTAACACACAAGTACTTGATCAACAACGTATGGTTGCGAATAGTGGAACATATCCACCACAATAGTCCTCATCTACTGTCATACAGTATTCATAACAAACCTCTGATAACAACCTGCATAGAAACAATGTTATGAGATAGACTAAATTATTTGGGCCAATCTTTCACTCACATTTGTGAGCTTTGAAAGAATATCTGCCTCATGAACAATGGAACATATCCACCACAGTAGTATATCTCTACTGTCTGGAGACAGGTAGTCTCCATAACAATCATCTGATGCCATCCTGCACATAAAATATTGTTAAAGATAAACTGAATCATATGGGACAATCTTTCACTCACGTTTGTGAGATTTGAAAGAATATCTGCCCTCATCAGCAATGGGCTATCTGCCCTATTATTTTTAAAAAAGGAAGAAGGATTGTTTTTGATTTCTGAGCATGGACCATTCCTCACCCTGGGCCATTCTTCCTACACTAATCAAAGTGCACTCTGGACAGAATGTATAAACCCTAAGGAATGTACGAGTCTGGACCATTCCTCACCTTGGGCCATTCCTCCTACACTAATCAAAGTGCACCCTGGAGAGAATGTATAAACCTAAAGGAATGTATGTCCTGGACCATTCCCCACCCCGAGCCATTCCTCCTACACTAATCAAAGTGTGCCATGGAGAGAATGTATAACCCTAAGGAATGTTTGTCCCTGATTGCTGAGCCCGGACCATTCCCCACCCTGGTCCATTCCTCCTACAATAATCAAAGTGCACCCTGGAGAGAATGTATAAACCCTAAGGAATGACTGTCTGGACCATTTCCTCCATTAACCACAAGAGGAAAAGATTGTCCTGCATCAACCTTCAAAAACATACCATTCCTTATGTTAACCACAATGAGAAATCGCTGTCCGACGAGGCGGGCCAGTGTTCTTGAGTAACCCTCAAGAAAAGAGACTTCCCTAGACCACTCCCCATGTTAACCACAATGGGAATTTGCTGTCTATGATACATCAACAATCAAACTACTTCCCATGTTAACCACAATGGAAAGTGACTGTCTATCAGAAGTCTCAATCAACTTTCCGAACAGGAAAGCATCTGTCCAAGATGGACTATTTTTCAAATTTAAAGATGAATGTCTTCAATAATGTTTTCAGTGCTCCCTCCTAACTTGGAGAGCCATTTATTCCTTTTCCAATAAGAGGGAAGTTGTTTCCATGAGCTCTAGCTTGAGTATGCAAAGTCTTTCATCTTGGATAGAAGATTTACCAAAATGTCTGCTTATCTGCTCATCTATGGAGATATGTATTGGAGAGATCATTTTGTCCTTTCTGGACTTCATCATGAATAATGTAATGCTTGATTTTTATTGTACTTTAATCTGGAACATTATGAAGGCTTCATGTAGGTATGAACAATAAAGTATATCATAGTTGGAAAACTGGAACATATCCATGTGGTACTTCTTCTGTCATCACGAGATCTGATCTACTGAGTAATCATCTTGATGTTATAGGGAATTTTCACCATGCTTCTGCTGTGCAGTGGAGGTTCTTCCACCAAGTTATACTTTTCTATCTGCATACAAGGGTCTCTTTCTAGTATGTCTCAAAGTCTTGAGATTGCTCTTCATACGCTCTTTATTCAATTTCTCTGGAGAAAATTCTTTGCATTCATCTGATGTAGAACTCCAACTCATGGATGTTGCAGATGATATAATGACTTATGTAGAGATAAGTCTGGTTTACTAGAACAAGTAATCATCATAGTCTTCTCCCTCCATCTGGGAGAAACTCTGGTTCTGGATCTTGTAATGCTTTCATTCATAATTCTTCCATGCACTGTTTCTTCATCATGACTCTCAGTTCTTCTGCTTGATTTATTTTAGTGAGTTCATATCAGGCTGGTAATCTTGTGATTCTTGATACAATGACTGGTTGTTCTGGTTTCTCTTTATTTCTTGGAATCCTCATGTTCTTCTTCATGTTTTTATTTAGCTCTTGGGTCCATGGAGTTTCTTATATATTCCATGCCCTATAGATTCCTCTTCTTCTTTTCATCATAGGATCACAGATCTGGATGGACAACCAGGAATACTTTAAGGCTTCTTTTCAAAGAAGTCTTCTTCTGTGGTTGAATCGAACACGTACTATCTTTTATGACTGCTACCATGGATATATATATATTTCATCATCTTCGATGGATCATAGGATTAGCTCCCTCCTAACCCTTGCTTCATGTAAGAGTGCATATAATTGGCTCCCTCCGTCTAATAGAGTCCATGCTTCCATCTGCATCCTTATTGTCTTCTGCAATGTATAATTTGGCTCTCTTGTCTAACAGAGTCCACACTTTCATCTTCATCCTTATTTTCTTCTGCAATATATAATTGGCTCTCTTGTCCAATGGAGTCCACGCTTCCGTCTTGTTGTTTTCTACAAAATGTCATGAGTCTTTTTCCAATTTATTCTCGATTGCTGACTTCTTTATGTCTTTGCTTCTTCTAAGTCTTTTATTTTGCAATAGCTTCTTCATGATTTGTATTTCATCCTTTCATGTGTATTATCTAATAATATCCATTTTCATCTTGTTTGTTTTTCCCTAGGTATAGTTCTTCTTGGAACACATTATCTTCCAAGAGAGAGATATGTACAGAGACGATGCAAACAAGATATGTACAAGAAATAAGAAGAGTGTTGTTACCTTTTTAGAAGAAGAAGTCTCTTCCATCCTGCTTAGTCTTCTTTGTAGGTTCCTTTTCTTCGGAAATCGATTCTTCGTGTTTCTCCTTCCTTTTATTTAGCTCGGGACACTGATTCTTGTAGTGACCATACTTCTGACAGTTGAAGCATTGTAGTTTTGAAATGTCCTTCTCTTGATTTGGCTTCCTCCTTGAGCCAAACTTCCTTTTGTTCCTGAAGTTCTTGAATCTTGCCGTGAAAGCTTGATCGTCGTACTTCTTTTGGGGTTTTTCTCTTTCATTGATACTTGATTCTTCTTGAGCACAACAAGTCCAAAGTTCTTCAAATGTCAATTACTCCTTCCTTGTGTTCATGCTTGCGGAAAATGCATCCCAGGCCTTGGGAAGACCATTGAGTACTATGTTCACCAATTCCTTTTCTGAAGTGATCTCTTCAATAGCTTGTAGTTTATCTCTTAACTGGGAGATCCTTACAAAGTATGATGTTATGTTGTTGTCGTCGTTCATCTTCATGTTACAGAGCTCATTCTTCAGACTCATAACTTGTCCAATGTTTCTGACTCAGAAGAGATTTGTTAGGGCATCGTACATCTTCTTTGATGAGTCAAGATGGGAGATGTAGGGTATCAAGTGTTCTTTTATAGAATCCACTATGATACTCATGGCATTGATGTCAACATCCTTGAACTTCTCCATAGCTGCAACGTTCTGCGGTTCCTTCTCTTCTCCTTCTTCAATCTCTGGCTTCACGATCTTTCCTTTCACAATATCCAACACTTTATTCTTGGCAAGGGTGAGGTCAATCCTTGTCTTCCATGCTCTGAAGTTAGAGGCTCTATCTAACTTGTTCTCAGACTTCATAGAGTTCTTCATGGCTTCTTGACTTGGTCAAACCCTAGATTTAACCAGAAATCTAAACTTAATGTCTTGGCCTTCTGAGAGTTCCAGGAGATGCGCTGGGATAGGGCGCACTGATTTGTCCAAAGATTAGGTCAATCCATTCACTTAAGGTGCCTCAACAAGAGGATTAGGGTTTCTGCAACTGCTCCTGCTAGTAACCCTAGCGACAGTGTCCTGGAAGATGCTTCTGCTAGTAACCCTAGCACCAGTTCCTTAGTGAGCTCAATATCCTAGCGGCTATGTTTCCTTCCAGTGTTTAGATTGAATGAAGGAGGTGTGGGCCCATAACCTATTAGAATATAGAAGATGGTGTGCTCATTTTACCATTGACGATACCCTCGTCACCCAACCATAGGCCGAAGCCACCCTCCAAGCACCTTAACCTTGACTGAGAATTTCTCTGGAAGCAAACCCTAGGCTAGATAGCCAAACAAAGGGTAGCACACCTTTCCCCAAGAACAACACATCACAAAAAGCTGATCAGATAGTCCAAACCCTAGCCAAGAGATAATCCAAGCCAACACTGAAACTGGCTACTATAGAAGCTGCACCTGCAACACTCCTCCACACGTGCACACCAAACTGGGAACTGGAGTGTGTAGAACTGGCTCTCTGTGACTGCTGTGATGTGTCAAATGAGAACTGGCGCCCTGTATTTATAGTGGTTCTGCTAGATTTTCTAGGGCCGACTTCTCCTTCTGGATATGTGTCTGTTCAGTATATTATTATTATTTCTGGACGACTTCTTCTCTTGGAGGATAATAACCTAATATAAATTATCTTCTTGAGCTGAAAAGACTTCTAGGGTTATTAGCCAACTCATTAGGGTTTCTCTTGCTTCCTGGAGTCTTCTATTCTCGTCAGGTTCACACGTGGAGGTAAATACCTCTCGTAGCTACCATAATATCAACACTACCAAGGAAGACCAGGATTGGACATAGTGGTGGACATACATGGCTTTGTTGATGCAGACTGGGCTGGAGATATGGATCACAAAATATCTACAAGTGGGTATGTGTTTAACCTATTTGGAGGAGCAATCAGTTGGATGAGCAAAAGGCAGGCTGTAGTGGCACTCTCAACTACAAAAGCTGAATACATGGCAACCACTCATGCAAGCAAGGAAGCATTATGGTTACAAATATTGTGTTTAGGTATTGGGTTGGTACAACAAGCAGTGAGATTAGATTGTGACAATCAGAGTGCAATCTTCCTGGCAAAGAACCCAGATTACCATTCGAAGACAAAGCATATTGATGTACAATATCACTTTGTGAGAGACATGGTTGAAGAAAATAAGGTGTTGCTGGAAAAGGTTGACACTTTGAAGAATGTTGTAGATTCATTGACAAAGTCTGTGAGCATAGAAAATTTCTCTTGGTGTAGAGTAACAATGCGTATTGCTGCCCTATATTGTTGACTATATAATCCCTAGACCCCTGGATGTAAAGAAAACAACAAGTGGGATAATGTTGGGTATGTGTTATATTCTTTGCATGTGTGTGTGGGCACGTCAGATATGAAAACTGTGTCTGACGATCCCTCGTACTAGTGATTTGTTTGTACCACGTGCACCGGGTGTTTCCTAGGGGGGTCCCAGGGGGGGGCAGGTATGTCCCCCTCTAGTTACGTGCAACACCCCTGAATTTTTTTTTGGGCGGTTTTTGCTATTTTTAGCGGTTTTGTAAATTAATCCTGGATTAATGGATTAGGGTTTTGGTATCTACGGAATACCTAAAAACATTGTATATATATTGTATAGTGAATGGTGAAATTCGATATAATGAATATACAAAAGGTTTTCCCGGTTGAGGGTTTTCGGTACAAATCTTTGTGTACTATGTGAATGAGCCATTGATTAATTTCTGTTTTGCTTAAGAATCTATATGCATTTCTTTACTTCACAGGTCTAAAACTTACACCAAAGACTTTCAAAATATCAGGTGGATTTCTTGGTTTAATAGGTTATTATCACAAGTTTGTTAAGAATTATTGAAATATTGTGACACCTCTCACTGCTCTCCTTAAAAATAATTATTTCAATTGGACTCCAACAACTGCTTAGGATTTTTGAGCCTTAAAGATGTCCATGTGCACCACTCCAGTCCCAGGCCTTCCTGATTTCAAAAAGACCTTTGTCTTGGAATGTGATGCTTCTAGGAAAAGAATTGGCACAGTCCTTATGCAAGAGGGTCGACCTTTGGCCTTTACCAGCAAACAACTGTCAGAGAGACATTTGGGAAAATCAATCTATGAAAAGGAAATGTTGGCAATTATGCATGCTATGGATCTTTGGCACCCTAATCTATTGGGGCAACACTTCCAAATTAAGACAGATCATCAAAGCCTCAAGTATTTTCTAGAATGCCTATCGTCCTTAGAGAAACAAAAATGGGTGACTAAGCTCTTGGGATATGATTATGAGATCATTTAAAAGAAAGGAAAAGACAATGTGGTTGCTGATGCACTCTCCATAAAATATGAAGATGAAGGTTCCCTTTTTTTCTCCTTCCTTCATTGTACTCGATTGGCTCCAAGTTGTTTGCTAGGAATGGCTACACGATCCCAAAAGTTTGCATTTGATACAACAATTGCAGACCAATTCTCTAGTCTCCCCAGGGTACTCTTGGCTCAATGATGAGCTTCGATACAAAGGCCATTTTTATTTAAGTAAACAGTCAAAACTTAAATCCACAGTACTTTCTGAGCTTCATGCTACACCTAGTCCCGGACACTCCGGGTTTACCAAAACCTATGACCGGGTCAAATGTTCATTTTTATGGGATGGTATGAAACATGAAATTTGAAATTTTGTGGCTGAATGTGATGTTTTTCAACGCAACAAGGGAGAAACAGTCAAATCCCCTGGCACACTACAACCACTTCCGATTCCACTTGCTATTTGGCGGGATATCTCTATGGATTTTATTGTAGGCTTACCTAAATCAGGAAATAAATCAGTCATCATGGTGGTAGTTGATTGTCTTTCCAATTATGCTCATTTCTTTTCTCTTCAATACCCATTTAGAACCTCCATTGTGGATCAAATTTTCATGGATCGAGTCTTCAAGCTTCATGGCATGACTCATTCTATTGTTTCTGATCGTGACCGAACTTTCAACAAATTTTTTTGGTAAGAAATGTTCAAGCTACAAGACACCCAATTGCATCTCAACACAACTTATCACCCCCAGACTGATGGCCAAACTAAAGTTGTCAACATGTGTTTGGAAACATATTTGAGGTGTTTTGCATCGAAAAGGAAAAATCAATGGGCTCAATGGTTATCACTAGCTGAATGGTGGTACAACACTTCTTACCATACAACTACTTGCATGACTCCTTTTGAAGTGGTATATGGACAAAATCCACCTCCAGTTATCTCATACTTGCTAGGTGTCTTGAAGGTCCAGGCGGTTGACCAAATGATTACAGTTCGAGAGGCTATTATTCTCCGTACCCTCAAAGAGAATTTGGAAATGGAACAGAATCACATGAAGCAACAAGAAAATCAAGGTCACTATGAATGTCAATTTGTGGAAGGAGATCACATGTTTCTTCGACTGCAACCTTACAAGAAAAATTCCCTCAAGGATGACCATTTTTAGAAGCTGGCGCCCAAATTTTATGGTCCTTCTGAGCACTCAACACACCCTAAAAACACTATCTCAATTTTTTACTTTTTGGGCACCACTTGATATTTGCACTGTCTAAATTAGACCTCAGTATGAAAATGTTTCCTGTGATTATCATTTTGTTTTCCATTTTAGTTTTTTTTAAGTTTGCTTGGACATTCGAAAATCTATGACTTAAAGAACTGAAGAATCAACAACCAAAACTTTTCCCGACGCGCTCGCAGAATTGACATCAGAAATAATTAAAGGAGGAAGAAAATCACTCGAGAACACCATAGTCACTGACTACTAATATTCATCGGCGTCATCGAATGAACATTTTCTTTTGAGAAAGAAATTCACCAAGGATATCGTCGATGACCAATCCCTTCGGCATCAACAAAAGGTTAAAAGAATAAGCGTTGAACGAAAATGAAATAATAATCGCCGATCGCCGACTTCCGAAATGTTTTCAGTATTGGGAGATTCGAAAGGACGATAACCCATGAATAAACTATGCGTTATTTTTATTTCTGAAGACCGATCCCTGATACTCACTCGACATCGACAGTCACAATATCTAGCTCAGTTTAGCGTGTTGAACTTAAACAAAGTCCGGAGTCTGACCATTACCCATGACCCGAGTTCCAGGTTTTATTTAATGAGCCCCAATTTAGGGACACCACATCAACATCAATTGGCGTCAGAGGTTTTCTTAGGAGGATATCAACAGGAACATACACAAAGACACCACCGATTCCTGATCTGCCCACCAAGAAAGGTGACACGATGGGATGTTTTAGCTCTAAGATTCGGTGGATCGAAAGCATTTAAAGAAATAATTAATTCCCAAATATATCGAATTAGTTTCTAATCTGTGTGCAAATAAAAAGGACCGTTTGAATCTATCAATACCATGCATCATCCTCTACGCCCCTGCCGTCGACTCACATGGAATTTATTTGCAGAGATTTGGCGGTAGGTTGTTTTGAATTTCATTCATTACTCGAATTAAGTAATTGATACAAATGGAAGGATATTTCCTGTTATATTCTTTTGAGTCATTGTAAAGAACATTATTCTATGCGCAAATGAGTTCTAAACATCCACATGAGCGGAATGAGCAATCCAGTTAAAGCTTCTAAGGTCCAGTGAGTGTAAAACAATAGGTTTAACAAGTGTTACAGGTATGTACCATTCCATGGATATTTCATGCTTTATTTCATATGCTTTATCCAATGTTACTCTATACACATGCCTGAAAGATCATTTTTGATTGCAAGAACAATGCCTCCGAAGAAACCTACCACTAGGAAATCTCCAAGAGCGCCAAATCTACAGGAACCATATGCGGGAGAAGGTACTTCCCCAGCGGTCGCGAAGCAATTAGAATTCTCTCCAAAGCTGGTGCTCGTCATCAAGACATCCACTAAGAATATTTTCAGTCAGCCTCCGGCCTTTGGAGACATAGAGGTGAACATCGGGACCAAGATATTCTTCTCGCACTGGGAAGAAATTTTCAAGAAAATCTAGCGGGAGGAATTTCCCGAATATACCCCGCACAACGGTCCTGATAGAAGAAAACTCAACGATGAAGTCCTCCTGAATGTCCGGAAGGTGTATCTACACAGGGTGGCAAGAAAGACTCCAATATTCCCTTGCATAGAACCGCTGAAATGGATTATTGATCACACTAAAATGCAAAGGTCTTTGATTAATGACGAAAATGGAAGATGTGTCAGATTTTTCCTTTCAGTAGAAGTGCAAAATTATTACAAGCTCAGAGAGCTGGAAGAACGACTAAATACCAATTTTGTTGTAAGCTTCTATGAGAAACATGACACTAGCAAGGTGATGGCATCTTGGTGGAGAGAGGACAAAAATTTCACCAATCGAATCTTCGGTTGGTACACGACAACCAACCTAAGAGAGCCGTACATCTATATAATGGCTCTCCTCTACCGATTGCATGGGGAGAAAGATTGCTCTAGGTTTTTAGAGGCTTGGATGCCTCTAGCTTATACTGTGGCCATTTCTGGAATAAGTTTCAATTGGGGTGCCATCATCTCCAAACAACTAAGCACTTGCATACGACAGGCTCAGACGCCGAAAGAGGGAGAGACCTCATCCTTTTACATGGCATCTTATCTTTTGGACATCGCCCATGCCAGAAATGCCTTCACTGGAATGAACTTAAGATGGCACACCTCAGAACTCCCGGTCCATGTTTATTTTTGCATCTTGTGGGAGAATAGGTACAAGAAATCCTACTCTCTCATCTGCGACCATTTTATCGCACGCATTTATTTGTTGTTGTTCAAGAAAGAATGCCCAAGGCTATCGAATGCATCCAAAAATATTATATCAAAAGTTGGCCATTGGTATCTGGATGAGAATGATACCTACATTAGGGTTTTCGATGCCACCAGAGCAACTCATATACTAACTGTATATGTCCTTGATCTACTAATAGTATGGGAAATCTGTTATCAAACCATCCTGCAAGGTAACAATGCTACTTTGGTAAAGGATAAGAAGCGAGACTTCATACCCTATGGGTTTCATGTGGGTTTCTACATGGTGAAGGACACTGCTCAATCCAAACAGGAGGGGTTGAACCAACTGGAGTTCCGATTCCATACTGGTCACTTTCGCAAGTATGACCCAAATGGTTTAGTCCTGAAGCACGCATCACAACTATCGTCCTGCTAGCCATACGCCCATGAATGTTTTGAAGATGAAATCTTCACCAAAAATTCTCAAATCTGGGAAGAGGTGATGGAGAGGATGGATGAAACTAAGGAAAATAGGTTCAAGGCTATGAGTTGGGATGAGCAAGCAACATTCTTGAAACAAACAATTCAGGAAAGCATCAATACAAGAGAAGAAATGATATCGGTTGGAGCGGTGGGATCTCCCTAGGGAGCCACTGAAATGACAGATATTGCCTAGGTAACCTCGATACAAGATAGGTATTTCTCCAAGGTTCAATCTGTGTAGGGGATAGGGGGGATCATGTACCAACAAGCCCATTAGATAATGAAGCAGACATAGGATAACCCAGAACTCGTCATATTGCCAAGGCTTCCGACCGATAGCCTAGAAGAAAGCCCAGTGGAGGCAAGTGGCCCTGATTCCATAAACCTTGGTAACATCAATGGGTCAGGTGACGACTCAACCAAAGACGGGCCGGGTATCATTGGAAACAAGCGTGACTAATCCTTTGAGTGAGTTTATAAATATATATAGTGATGATGAGAACCTAGAGGCATCTCTTGGGACCCCTGTGTAGGTCTAAGAAGAAAAGGGACCTACGAAGATTGCTTTTCTTGATCCCAGGGTTCGAACCCAAGAGGTCTCATGAAAGGAAATATAAACCGAAAATGTTCTTGACACAAAGAGGCCCGATGCACTGGAGACCTGAGAAGATAAGTCAGAACCAAATGAGCCAAAGTAAGGATCCCCATAAAAGGAAATCAACGTTCCAAGTTCCTATGGACAAGTAAGTATCGTGTCTTTTCTTGACGCCGCTATTTCACTCGATACTCATATCCCCAATAAGCGATAGGCAAGGGACGGGCCCTCAGAGCACAAAGAGAAAGTTCAAGAACACGACCTTGAACAAGTATAAATCGCTAGAAATATGGGAAACACACTTACATGGGGTGATCAACAGATTCCCGAACCCATGGACGAGGTAGCCGATATTTATGTGATATCATATGATCGAAAAAGGAAGGCCATCCTCTAAAGAACCATAAAGAAAAGGAGGATCACGTTGGATCGCTCCATCCTCATCACTACAGAGGAGAATTTGGTAAACAGAGAAAATGACAGAACATTTGAACTCATCGACGCGGGGATGGTGATTTCAGATGCCACCTTGGATAGAGCCAAACAAGATGAAAAAGAGTTGGCGACCACCCTGAAGGAACTAGAACATTTGCGCCACCTGGCTGAATACTATCAGGGCACCACTCAGACCGCGGTTTACTTGAGAAGTGAGTTCGAGGAGGCTTACAACATGTTCACACACGAGTGGCACTTGTTCACTGTGAAGATAGCCGATCTCTAGGAAGACACTCTCATGGAACTCACAACGTGGAAGGATATGGATCAATGGTATGAAAGGGCGCAACAAGTTGTAGAGAGAATCAAATACATTGATGCAGTCCAACAACACCGAGATAAAGAAGAATGTGACATCCAGATGTTGGGCTAAAGTAGTCTTGATCGCATGAAGCGATCAACCGAGCATTGGGCTAAGATGTCTTAGGAACCACACCAAGAAATTCAAGACCAGTGGGCCAAATGCGAGAAACATTGGGATAAATCAACAAAGAAATGAGGGATATCAGACTCCCCAAGTTCGACAACGCCAACAACTTCGTCGACTTGTGCGACATAGTTAGATCACATGCCAAGCAAGATTCATTATGGGACGAAGAGCTAGAGAAGGTGACCGACGCAATGCATGGACAAGTGAAATGATTTATGGAATATCCGATGAAGGCTCAAACTGTGCTACAATAGTTAAACACCAGTCTGCTGAAGTACCGGGCGCATGCAGTGGAGGTCAGAGGATTTTACATGGCTTCGATGGAACACCACATACTTCCATGGACCCAAACTTGCAAGGAACTGTTTATCAGTTGGTCAGAGTATGAGAAAAGTCACCCGTTTCAAGCGATACCTTGAGTTGACTGTTAAATAAACTGTTAGAAGAGGACGCCATGTGGCGATTTTGTTTTGTTAAACTGCACTTAGCCGTTATTTTCAGTTGAATTTTATGTTATAAATAAGAACGTTGACCAACTAGTTAAGGGTCGATGGTTGTTGCAAGAAACTCTTCTGTTTTGGTTTTGTTAAGAATTATTTCCGAGCTACCATTAATAGAGAAGTCCTTTTGGACCAAAGACAAAGTTATTTTCATCAAGTGCATGTGTGATTGGACATGGAGAAGAACTATTTCCTATCTCATTTCATGAATGATGTTGTAATGAGTAAGAGCAATTAATTCTGTTGTCAAGTTATTTGGTGCAATGTTTTGTTGTTCTTTGCTTTAAAGATGAAGATGAATCGTTGTGTTATTATGTGATGAATGATTATGGTAGATGAATTATTTTGCTTTCCATTATCTTATCACATATGTGTTTTCTTTTTGATAATTAGTATCTCAAAAAGTAATTGGATGCTCACATGGTTAATGCATTAGTACTAGGCATGTGGTATAAAATTGTCGTCTTCATGCTCGAGCAACGAGTTATCCCAAGCTCAGCCTCTTCCCCAGTATTCAAAACTTATTCCTGTTTGTTACCAAGTTGGTTTATACTGGCTTACATCTCATATCGGTCCTACCCAAGAGAAAATAAAAAAATATATAGTCTAAACTGAAGGAAGAGCCTTCACAAGAAAATGTAAATCCCATTGAAAATTTGGCCAGATCTCAAGATCTGGAGAACCATTCCCATATTAAATGCTGTAGACTCTAATTAAATCGGTTTAGAAGAATCACAAGAGCGTACACCTAACAGATCGGTGCCTTACCTTTAGCTTCTATACTCCCTCGAAGAAAACAAACAAGTAGACCAGTGGTGAGTACTCCCGATGAGGTTTTCGTACACATGGTAGAATACTTAATATATTTCATGATCACCAAAATTGAACATCCTCTTAATATGATCCTTGAAACGCTAGCGGACGATGCCTTTGAGCCAGTCGATTTTTCATAAGAAGAGGAGTTTAACTTGGAGTTCGAGGATATGGAAGATAACAATGCCCATGACAAATAAAGGGGGGACCCACCCCAAAACAATCAGCCTTGGTTGGCTGGAGACGCTTTGGCCATCCCGGGACGATTCCATAATCTTCGTCGACACCCGGAGAAGCTTCTTCCTAAATTTGACTCTGAGACTTCAGGATTTCCTGAATATCATATCAAGAAGTTCATACTAGCGATCATATTTATGAATGTCCAACATGAAGACACAATATGCAGACTTTTCCCCTATACGTTCAAAAATTCAGCTTCCACGTGGTATTTTAATCTGCCGATTGGATCTATAACCAGTTGGAAAAAGTTCCAAAAAGAGTTTCTAGACAAATTTGCTGAAGAAACTACTACGAGAGCTCTGATGGCCAAGTTTTTCATCACCACCATGAGTTCGAAAGAAAGGGTCAAATATTTCAATCAAAGATTCACAACCATCTTAAACAAGTTCTAGCCCAAAGCTAAACCTACTCAGGAGTTGCAAATCAAAGTATATGTTAATGCACTCCTAACCTCTATTTCCATGTTTGTGAAAAGAGATGCCAAACGAACCCTAGCTAAGAATTTTGAAGAGGCCAAAATGGTAGAATTCCAGATGAAAGGGTGTAAATAAGGCTAGGTCTCTTTAGTTAAGAAAAAAGTTCAACCTCCTCCCAGGAGAGGACTCCTTTTGACTAGACCACCAGGGAAGCAAGTAGAACAGATTCCCAACAAGGGTAATGGAGACATAGAATACCTACAATGCATGGTCAAGAAGTTATCAAACAAGATCACAAACATGAAGAGAAATGCAGGAGAACGAAACCAAGGCCAAAGGCCCTATAAGAATTTCTTTAAAAGAAATCCTCTGTTCAAAACAATTGAACCTCCCCCAACTAACTTAAATATTTATTTGGGAAATGTAGCGTTTGATTCTTTCTGTACTTATCACCAAAAAACCACTCCGAAAGAGAATAATCTCAATGGGTGCATTCCATGAATTTTATGGCCAATCGGTTTCTAGACGAAGTCTCCTTGACCGAACAACCAACCAATTTAGTTATGAATGTTGTCGATCAGGAAGAGATTGATCCACCAGAAGATACAACCATGCTGATTTGGGACCCCAACCTAATCATGCCTTTTGATGACCTGTTTGAGTCTCAAGAGCAGCTCGCAGAAGTCTCGGTTGTGAAAACGTGAAGTAAAGGTCCACCTGTCTCAAAAGACATCGCTGCCACCCAAACTTCGAGGAGTAAGACAACTCCCGACCACCCAAAAACACCTTTTTATCCCAGTAAAAAAGATATAAGCATCCATACCCAAGAATATCCCAAACTGGATTACAACGTAGTTGAAGATTTGAAGAAGTTAAATACTAATATATTAGTTATGGACATATGCAAGATCCCTTAGCAAAAGGATTTTTTTCTACAAGATTTGAACTCAGTAGAAAACCCTACGACTAGCAATGGTTAGGAAAAAAATCTATCTCCCACGGATTTGGTGATTAAACCAACTGTAAACACCTGCTCAGAGGATAGGAAGGGAAAAACTTTTCTTCCACCATTCCTCTTAACGTTTGAAGTCTTCAACAAGAAACTCCACAACTGTTTGGTCGATTCAGGAGCATCTGCCAACGTTATGCCGTTGTCTATTTGCAGAAAATTAAATTTCGTTCCTCTCAAGAGCGATAAACATGTGATATAGCTAGACAAAACCCAGGTTAAGGTCACGGGGGAACTCAAAGATGTAATGATCAGAATAGATACACATCCCAAGTTCGTGCAAGTGATTGGCATCATTGTAGTAGATATCCCAGAGGCCTATGGGTTGTTACTAAGTCGAGATTGGTCAGAGAAGTTAAAAAAATACTTTAGTACAGAATGGGCACACCTTTGGCTTCCACTGAAGGGATACAAAAGCATGATCATAATCGATAGGGAAAGGTATCTGAAACATACCATCACTGACCTAGAAACTTTGAATGAACCCTAATCAACAGAGTTCCCCGTGCTAGGCAATTATTCCTGCGACTCCTACTTCGGGAAATTTTCCCCTCTCTTGTCTGATGTCCCTCTCACCCAGAACTCTAAAATGGTGTTTCAAGGGAAATCGTCGATACCGACAGAAGGAACTGCCTTCTGCCAAGAACCTGTGTTAGAAAGCTCGGAGCTAGCAGTAGGGAAAGAGGAAAGTAACAGGGAACGGGAAGCCAACACACCTTGCCTGCAATGTTGGACCCTATATTTTGATGGATCTAAATTGCAAGAAGGGTCAGGAGCATGGTGCATCCTCATTGATCCTAAATACAAATGTCGTTTCCTATCCTGTAGGCTAGAATTTGAATGGACAAACAACACCGCCGAGTATGAAGCTCTAGTACAAGGATTGAAGAAATCCATAGACTTAAATGCCAAATAAGTGAAGGTATTCAGAGACTCTAAAATTATCGTTAGACAAGTAAGGAATACTATACATTACAGTTCCCCACACCTAAATAATTATCAACAGGAAGTGCATAGGTTAATGGAGCATTTTTAAGCTTTCAATATCACAACCATCCCTAGAGAAAATAACATTCTTGCTAATTCTTTGGCTACCGCCGCCTTGAGGCTATCACCCCTAGAAGATTATGAAGTCTCTCGATTAATTGTGGAACTAGTCTACAAACCATCAGTGCCCAAAAATATTTATAATTGGAAAGTCTTTTAAGGGGATGAACAGATTGGAAACTTTCTGACTAACCAAGATAATTTCAAAGACTTAGTTATTGACGATGAATTATTCCAAGAGAAATCAACATGTATTGATCCTCAGACACGTCAAATCATTGACAAATCAAAATCTCATACAATCTCGAAAGGAATAACTAATTTGGAAAATCTTTTTGACCTGAAAGAATGATTCAAGGGGCCTAAAAATGCAAAGACCGGTAGCTCTTGTCCCCTACATGAAACTATAAACCTCGGAACTGCAAAAAATCCCAAAAATATAAACCTTGGTACGACCATATCTAAGGAGGAAAGGAAGGCTTATCTTAGACTGTTCAGACAATATCAAGATGTCTTTACATGGTCCTATCGATATCTCAAAACTTATGATATCCGCATCATTCAACACACTATCCCGTTAAAACCTGAAGTGAAACCCTACCAACAGAAGCTCCGAAAGTATCACCCATCCCTGTAACCTCTCATGTATCAGAAATTGAAGAAACTTTTGGATGCCAAAATCATCTCCCAGGTTAGGCATTCCGCGTGGGTAGAAATAATAGTTCCGATGAGGAAAAAGTCTGGAGAAATCCGCTTATGCATAGATTTTAGGAACCTCAATAGAGCTTCAGAAAAGGACAATTACCCAGTCCCTCCAATGGAGAAACTCCTGCAGACCGTGTCTGGTTCGGATATTTTCTATCTACTAGACAGTTTCTCAGGTTACAACCAAGTTTTGGTTTCAGAGGAAGATAGTTTGAAGACTACTTTCCGAATCAAGTGGGGAACCTTTGCTTATAAACACATGCCTTTTGGGTTAATTAACACAGGAGCTACCTTCCAAAGGGACATGGACATAGTATTTTGGGGGATAATCAACAAGCGTGTGGTAGTGTATCTGGACGATGTAACTGTGTATTCAAATAACAGAGAAGAACACATCCAACACATAACTCAGATTTTTGAATGGTGTAGGAAATACGATATATATTTAAATCCTAAGAAAACTGTTTTTGGTGTCGAGGAGGGTAAGCTGTTAGGTCATATTATATCTCAAGCAGGCATTTGCATAGACCCAGAAAGGATCAAGGCCATAGCTCAACTTCCGTTGCCTCATAACAAGAAATCCATGCAGTCCTTTTTCGGGCAAATCAATTTTGTGAGGAAATTCACTCCCGATTTCTCGAAAACTATGAAACCCTTGCAAAAGATGATTCAGAAAGATGTCGAATTTAAGTAAGATGATGAGGAAAAAGACACTTTTAGCAACATCAAAACCTCTATATCACAAACCCCCGTGTTACGAAGTCCCGATTTCAATAGAGATTTCCTCCTCTATACTTTTGCCTCTGACCAATCGTTAGCTACAGTATTGACTCAGAAGGATGATAATAACAATGAGGCCCCGGTGTCGTTCATGAGTACCAACCTGCAAGGAGCTGAACTAAACTATCCTGCCATAGATAAACAAGTTTATTCATTTTATAAAGTAGTAAAACACTTTAGGTCTTACATCCTCAAGAACCGCACCAAAGTAATCGTTCCTCACCCTGTGGTCCGATCCCTATTCACTCAAAAAGATATGGGGGAAAGAAGAGGGAATTGGATGGAAGTAGTTCAGGAATTTGATCTAGATACAAAACCTGCCAAACTGGTTAAAGGGAAAGGATTATGCAAACTTGCAGCCAAAGCCCAGGACCAAGTAGATGAAGATTTTGGATGGGAGAATGAAATGGCATTATGGTGTGGTGAAGTTTCATACATTTCCCTAGGACAAGAGTCTTGGTATGTGAAGCTAACTTATCTCCTACACCATGGGACTTGCCCAGAAAATCTCAACCCTAGGGAAAGAAGAGCTCTCAGGTTAAAATCTACACAATATCGCCTCATAAACTTGGTACTCTTCTGGGTTAACTATGACGGGGTACTATTAAGATGTCTCAAATGTGAAGATGCAAACAAAGTTATGAAGGAACTCCATGATGTCCCTGCTGGTGGACATTTCGCAGGAGACACTACCGCTCATAAAATATTGCGAGATGGTTATTACGAGCCCACTTTGTTCAAATATTCTCACACATATTCTAGAAACTGTAAAGTTTGTCAAATGAGATCCGAGAGAGAAAATAGAGCAACAATCCCACTTCAAACTATTACTTTTTCTAGGCCTTTCAAGCAATGGGGGTTAGATATCATAGGAGAAATTACGCCAAGATCTTTAAAACAACACAAGTACATTCTTAATGCGACCGATTACTTCACGAAATGGGCATAGGCCATCCCTCTGACTCATGTAAATGAGAAGGTGGCGATCCAATTTATAGAGCAACAATTAATCACAAGGTTTGGTGTCCCTTCTGTTCTGGTTTTTGATAATGCAACTTATTTTTCTTCCACCCGATTGACAGAGTTTTCTCTAGACAAGGGAATCATAATTAGATACTCTGGAAATTATTATCCACAGGGAAATGGGGTGGCTAAATCGACTAATAAGAACCTAGTGAGAATATTAAAGAAGACGGTTGTAGATAACCAAAGGAATTGGCATAATCTACTCGATAACGCTCTATGGGCCGATAGGGTCACACCCAAAGAAGCTATAGGGAATTCCTCGTACTTTTTTGGTATATAGACATGAAGCTATTCTACTGAATGGGCTTTACCTCCCATCTCTTCAACTAGCTCAAGATTCCAGAGAGGAGCCTTCATTGGTCATACAAAAAAGGATTGACACTCTGCTCATGCTAGAAGAAGAAAGGGAAAAGGCTAAATCAAAATTCATAGCCCACCAACAGATAGTGAAAATATGGTTTGATAAGCATAAGGCTAAGGCGAAGAATTTTGAAATAGGAGACTTAGTCCTGAAATGGGACAGGGAAAACAAGCCAAAAGGGAAACATTCTAAGTTTCAGAATCAATGGCTTAGACCTTTCCAGGTGGCTGAGAAGATTGGGGCAGACATTTATCGATTGCAGAATCTGAGGGGGGAACTTGATGCCCTCCCAGTAAATGGCCAAGCCCTAAAACAATATTTCCAACAAAATAAAATAAAATAAAATGTGTTTTATGTTTTGTATGAGTGTTTTCATGATTACGAAATGGTTTTGTTGTTTTCTTTTTGTTTTCTGGACTTTTGTTCTTTTGAAGATTGTGTCCTGTGAGACAATGGTTGAATTTGAATCATGCGACATAACGAACCATGTTCCTAACTCATCACTCACTTACAACACAAGAAACATTAAGAGACTTGCGATTGCTTTTAGGAACCCTCTATCTAACCTGCACAAATGAACAACTTCGGAGGAATGTCAGAAGTGTCTGCTTAGTGGTTTGGTAAGACCTTGAGGGAAAGAAGGAAAACTGGAAAGCACTACATGTACCTCGAAGACAAAGCTAGCAAAGTATCCATCTTAAACCATCTCACTTTTCCAAATAAACAGACACCATCCTCTCCCACTCACTCAGGGAATTATGCCAAGATAAAATTGACATTATCAAAAGAGTGAACAGCAGGAGAGGGTATGCAGATATCTTCGCAGGGGCTATGGACACTCGCTGGTAGCGGAGAAACACCGAAGCAAGTGGGTAAAGGTACCTAAAGGCTCCATGCCAGTAAATGATTTGCTAGACTTTTGTAAAAGGGCCATGAGTCAGGGTTACAGGAAACGAAGGAGGAATAAAGGTTAAGACCCCACGGGAAGACTCAGAAGCATCAACAAAAGAATTTAGAATGCAAGGGTAAATGAAGCTCTGATTAAAATCAGTAAGATTATCCACTATCTTTTCCATTAGCCGAGCCTGGAAGGAGGAACAAAGATTCTTCTTTTACTTAGTAAGTCGCCACTTGTTGAGCACTCAACACACCCTAAAAAGCCTATCTCAATTTTTTACTTTTTGGGCACCACTTGATCTTTTCACTGTCTAAATTTGACCTCAGTATCAAAATGTTGCCCGTGCTTATCATTTTGTTTTCCATTTTTTTTTTTTAAGTTTGCTTGGACATGCAAAAATCTATGACTTAAAGAAATGAAGAATCGAACACCAAAACTTTTCCGAACGCGCTCACAGACTCAACATTGGAAAGAATTAAAGGAGGAAGAAAATCACTCGAGAACACCATAGTCTCTGACTTCCAATCTTCATCGACGTCGGTGAACACACGTTTTATTTTGAGAATGGAATTCACCAAGGATATCGCTAATGAATGATCCCTTCATCATCAACGAAGGGTTAAAAGAAGAAGCGTTGAATGAAAATGAAATAATCACTGCTGATCACCAACTTTTGAAACATTTTCGGTATCGAGAGATTCAAAAGGACGATAACCCATGAAGAAACTACGTGTTAGTTTTATTTTTGAAGGCCGATCCCTGATACTCACCCGACATTGACAGTCACAATGTCTAGCTCATTTTAGCACGGTCCACTTAAACAAAGTCCCGAGTCCGACCATTACCCACGAGTGGATTTCCATGTTTTATTTAATGAGCCCCGAGTCAGTGACGCCACGTCAGCATCAATTGATGTCAGAGGTTTTATCAGGAGGATATCAACGTGAACATACACAAAGACACCATCGATTCTCGATCTTCCCACCAAGAAAGGTGATGTGAAGGGATGTTTTAGCTTTAAGATGCAGTGGATCCAAACCATTTAAAGAACTAATTAATTCCTGAATATCTTGCATTAGTTGCTAATTCATGTGTGAATCAAAAGGACCGTTTGAACCTATCAATACCACGCATCATCCTTCGCATCCCTGCAGTCGACTCACATGGAATTTATTTGTAGAGAATCGGCGGTAGGTTGTTTTGAATTTCATTCATTACTCGAATTAACTGGTTGATACGATTGGAAGGATATTTCCCGTTATATTCTTTTGAGTCATTGTAAACAAGATTATTCTGCGCGCAAAGGAGTTCAGAACATCCACATGAGCGGAACAAGCAATTTGGTTAAAGCTTCCAAGGTCCTGTGAGTATTAAACAACAAGTTTAACAAGCATTACAGGTATGTACCATTCCATGGATGTTTCATGCTTTATTTCATATGATTTATCCAATGTTACTCTGTACACATGCCTGAAAGATCATTTTCAGTTGCAGGAACAATGCCTTCAAAGAAACCTACCACCAGGAAATCTCCAAGAGCACCAAAGCTACAGGAACCATATGTGGGAGAAGGTCCTTTCCCAGCAGTCGCGAAGCAATTATAATTCACTCCAAATATAGTGCCCGTCATCAAGACATCCACTGAGAAGATTTTTAGTCAGCCTCCGACCTTTGGAGACACAGAGGTGAACATTGGGACCAAGAAGATGTTCCCACGTTGGGAAGAACTTTTCAAGAAAATCAAGCGGGAGGAATTCCCCGAATATACCCCGCACAACGATCCTGATACAAGAAAACTCGACGATGAATTCCTCCCGAATGTCCGAAAGGCGTATTTGCACAAGGTGGCAAGAAGGACTCTGGTATTCCCCTACATAGAACTGTTGAAATGGATTATCGATCAAATTGACACGCAAATGTGTTTGATTAATGATGAAAATGGTGGATGCGTCGGAGTTTTCCTTTCAGTAAAAGTGCAAAATTATTATAAGCTCAGAGAGCCGGAAGAATGACTAAATACCGATTTTGTTGTAAGCTTCTATGAGAAACACAACACCAACAAGGTGATGGCATCTTGGTGGAGAGAGGATAAAAAGTTCACCAATCAAACCTCCAGTTGGTACCCGACAACCAACATAAGA
This sequence comes from Picea engelmannii, assembly GCA_009831015.1. Taxonomy (NCBI): domain Eukaryota; kingdom Viridiplantae; phylum Streptophyta; class Pinopsida; order Pinales; family Pinaceae; genus Picea; species Picea engelmannii. Next base: position 377,940 of record ML783438.1, on the reverse strand, counting down.
GATCCATACATCTATCTAATGGCCCTCCTCTACTGATTGCATGGGGAGAAAGACTACTCCAGGTTTTCAGAGGCTTGGATGCCTCTAGCTTATACTGTGGCCATTTCTAGAATAAGTTTCAATTGGGGTGCCATCATCTCCAAACAGCTAAGAACTTGCATATGACAAGCTCAGATGCTGAAAGAGGGAGAGACCTCATCCTTTTACATGGCATCTTATCTTTTGGACATCGCCCACACCATAAATTCCTTTGCTAGAATGAACTTAAGCTGGCACACCTCAGAACTCCCAGTCCATGTTTATTTCAACATCTTGTGGGAGAAAAGGTACAAGAAATCCTACTCTCTCATCTACGACCATTTTTTCACACACATCTATTTGTTTCTGTTCAAGAAAGAATGCCCAAGGATGTCAGATGCAACCAAAAATATTATATCGAAAGTTGCATACTAGTATCTGGATGAGCACGATACCTACATCAGGGTTTTCGGTGCCACCAGAGCACCTCATCTGCTACCTGTATATGTCCCTGATTGACTAATAGTACATGAAATCTATTATCAAACCATCCTGCAAGGTTACAATGATACTTTGGTAAAGGATACGAAGCGGGCCTTCATACCCTATGGGTTTCATGTGGGTTTCTACATGGTGAAGGAAATTGATCAAGCCAAACAAGAGGGGTTGAACCAACTGGAGTTCCGATTCTAGACTGGTCTCTTTCACAAGCATGACCCAAAAGGTTTAGTCCTGAAGCACGCATCATAGGTATCGTCTTGCTGGCCATACGCCCATGACTATTTTGAAGATGAAATCTTCACCGAAAATGCTCAAAACTCGGAAGAGGTGACGGCGAGGATGGCTAACCCTAAGGCAACCAGGTTCAAGGCTATGAGTTGGGATGAGCAAGAAATAGTCCTGGAACAAACAGTTTAGGAGACCATCAAGACAAGAGAAGAAATGATATCAGTCGGAGTGGTGGGATCTCCCTAGGGAGCCACCGAAATGACAAAGATTTCCTAAGTAACCCCGATACAAGATAGATATTTCTCTGAGGTTCAAGCTGTGTAGGGGATAGGGGGACTCATGTATCAACAAGCCTAATAGATAATGAAGTGGATACGGAATAACCTGAACCTCTTCATATTTCCAAGGCTTCCGATCGATATCCCAGAGGAAAGCCCAGTGGACGCAAGAAGCCCTGATTCCATAAACCTTAGTAACATCAATGGGTTAGGTGACCCTGATTCCACAAGGCCACCAGTCGGATCGCTGACAGGTGTGATGAATCAACCAAATATGGGCCAGGTATCAGTGGAAACAAGTGCACCTAATCCTTTGAGATATTTTATAAATATATATAGTGATGATGAGAGCCCAGAGGCATCTCTCGGGACCCCTGTGCAGTTCCAAGAAGAAAAGGGACCTGGGAAGACTACTTCTCCTGATGCCAGGGTTCGAACCCAATAGGTCTCTTGAAAGGAAATAGAAATAAAAAATGTTCCCTACACAAAGAGGCTTGATGCGCCAAATACCCGAGCAGACAATCCGAAATACAAGTGAGAATCGGATGAGCCAAAGGAAGGATCACCACAAAATAAAATCGGCATTCCAACGACTAATGGAAAAGTAAGTATCGAGTCTTTTCTTGACGTCTCTATTTCACTCGATACTCAGATCCTCGATAAGTGATAGGAAGGGGACGGGCCCTTGGAGCACAATGAGAAAGTTCAAGAACACGACCTTGAACAAGTATACATCGCCGAAAATATGGGAAATTCACTTACATGGGGTGATCAACAGATTCCCGAACCTGTGGACAAGGTAACCGAGATCTATGCGATCTCCTATGATCAAAATAAGAAGGCCATCATCCAAAGAACCACAAAGAAAAGGAGGATCACATTGGATCGCTCCATCCTCATCACTACAGAGGAGAATTTGATAAACACAGAAAATTCCAGAACATCTGAGCTCATTGACGCAGGGATGGAAATTTCAGATGCCACCTTGGAAAGATTCAAACAGGATGAAAAAGAGTTGGCCACCACCTTGAAGGAACTAGAACATTTGCGCCACCTATATGAATACTATCAAGAAACCACTCAGACCGTGGTTTACTTGAGAAGCGAGTTCGAGGAGGCCTACAACAAGTTCATACCTGAGCGACACCTGTTCACTGTGAAGATAGCCGAGCTCCAGGAAGATACTCTCATGGCACTCACAACATGCAAGGATATGGAGCGGTGGTATGAAAGGGCGCAACAAGCCATAGAGAGAATCAAATACATTGATGCAGTCCAACAGGGCCGAGATAAAGAAGAAGACGACATCCAGATGTTGGGAAAAAGTAGTCTTGATCGCATGAAGCGATCAACCGAGTATTGGGCTAAGATGTCTTAGGAACCACACCAAGAAATTCAAGAGAAGTGGGCCAAATGCGAAAAAAATTGGGATAAAATCAACAAAGCAATGAGGGATATCAGACTCCCTGAGTTCGACAACCCTGACAACTTTGTTGACTTGTGTGACATAGTCGGATCACATGCCAAGCAAGATTTATTATGGGACGAAGAGCTAGCGAAGGTGACCAACACAGTGCCAGGACAAGTGCAATGATTTATGGAATATCCGATGAAGGCTTAGAATGTGCTACAACAATTAAACACCAACCTGGTGAAGTACCGAGTGCATGCGGTGGAGGTTAGAGGAATTTACGTGGCTCCGATGGAACAACATAGATTTCCATGGGTCTAAACTTGCGAGGAATTGTTTATCAGTTGGTTAGAGTATGAGAAAAATCACCCATTTCAAGCGATATCTTGAGTTGATTGTTAAAGAAACTGTTAGAAAAGGATGCCACGTGGCGATTTTTGTTTTGTTAAGCTGCAATTAGCCGTTATTTTCAGTTGAATTTTATGTTATAAATAAGAACGTCGACCAACTAGTTAAGGGTCGACGGTTGTTGCAAGAAACTCTTTTGTTTTGGTTTTGTTAAGAATTATTTCCGAGCTACCATTAATAGAGAAGTCCTTCTGGACCAAAGACAAAGTTATTTTCATCAAGTGCATGTGTTATTGGACGTGGAGAAGAACTATTTCCTATCTTGTTTCACGAATGATGCTGTAATGAGTAAGATAAATTAATTCTATTGTCAAGTTATCTGGTGCAATGTTTTGTTTTTCTTTTCTTTAAAGATGAATATTAATCGTTGTGTTATTATGTGATGAATGATTATGGTAGATGAATTATTTTTCTTTCCATTATCTTATTGCATGTGTTTTGTTTTTGATAATTAGTATCTTAGAAAGTAATTGGTGTTGGTTGTGGAGCCTGATTATATACCTGATTCAGAGGTCTTTTACTTTCAGCCGTGTTTATACCCCATGAAGAATTTACACCCCAGAAGTATGTACACTCTTCCACACGGGGGAGTGCAGATGGGGGTACCCTCTCTGCGGGGTCTGGGGGCAAGCGACTCTAATTCACTCTTGTGCCCCCCAAATCACTCTTAATTACCCATACCCAATTTTACTATAAAACATAAATGCATGTACACATGATAGTGGAAAATAATCAAAATTAAAATAAGCACATCATATGTACTCATCAAATGTAACATAAAAGATCATCAAATATATTCATATGTCTCATCACTTCAGTTGTTCCTTGATTTTTCTTGTTTCAAGGCCTCCATAGAAGTGATGTTGTCTTCATCTTCTTGATGTTGTTTTTCTCTCGATGGATGGTGCTATTAAGAATGAAAAACATGATTCCATCCACATAGAGTAAAACTCACATCTAAAAAAAAGATAAACCATTTATATGTCATCAAGTGAAATTCATGGAATGCGTGTGTGTGTGTGTGTCAATTGGGTTTAGCTCAGGTGGTTGGGAGAAATGTTGTTATCCTTCCCACCCAGGTTCAATTCCCACAAGTGACATGTTGAGATATTAATGAGTATATTGTTGTAATGGTTTTGAGTCCTATTTCTGACAGGCCTTGTGCCCTGACGATTCTAGGGTTTATCCTGGGTACCATCTTCAAAATGAGGGAAGTACTTACGATTTCCAAGAAATTAAAAAAAAAAACTTTATATTTCATGAAATAATATATACATATTCTTTTCGTTTTTATAAAAGGACTGCTCTTTTTCTACATTTCTTTCCTTATCCCTAAAAAAATTACTAACCCCATATATCTGATCCTTTCATTCCCTCAAAAAAGATTCTCCAACTACCCATTACACATTTCACCCTTTACATTAGTCTTTTTTCCACAACAAAAAACAATATATTTACATGAAAGTTAGAGAAAAAAAAACATATCCTCGCACAATTGACCATTGAGAAATTCTTGATAAATAAAGGAACCTACATTAAGGGACAAAGATTATTTGGAAAGCTTGTCAGTTATAGAGTTCAATTTTATGTAAACATGTGCACAAGAGTACCATTCCATATCGCCTAGAAAATCACAAATCCTTCTCATTAGAGGTTGTAAACATGCCACCTGAATCTACACCTTTCCACTAACCCAATCTACTACCAACTGAGAGTCTCCAACGATCTGAACCTTCCTCAAATTAAGAGAGTTTACAAGAAACAAAAGCGCCCAAAGCATAATGAGCTCCACCTTCATGTTTGATCCACATCTTGATGCATATCTAATCTCAAAATATTTTTCTCTTGAAATACATAAAACATCCCCCACTCCACACTTAGGAGGGTTCCCTTGGATGACACCGTCGAAGAATCCCCAGGGAATTCCTTCAAGAAATTCAAGCATTAGGGTTTTACATCTCTCAACTTTTTTTTGATCTCTCCTAAATTCTCCAACCTGCTTATGAACAAAAATCATCACCACCTCAGGTGGGATGAACCTATCCTAAAAAATACTAACATTCCTTTCCCACCAAATTAAATACACAAAGAAAAAAGGTAGCGCCTCTACCTCTCTGGCCGAGACTTCACTTTTCCATGAATCAATCCATTCTTCCATACAACCTCCTAGTGAAATAGAAGAAATTTTAAGCTGTGAAACCACTTGAAACCATACCTTCTTAGTGAAATGGAATTGCATAAACAAGTGGACTTCCAACTCTTATTATGATATGCACAAAGAGAAATGGATTGGGCCCACCATTCCACGACACATGCCTACATCCCAAGTAAGAATTGTTTCCTCCATTGATGTCCATATAAGAACTTTCATTTTCTTTAGAGCATGCATATTCCATATTGTCGACCACCACCATTTTTTTCCACATTCAAGGAACCCGTCAGCCAAGGCAAAAGATCCAAGCTTCACCATAGAAGGGCCATTTTTTACATGTTTTTCCTAGCTCAAAGAGTCAACTTTTTCCTCCTCAAGTTTGATGAAATTTGGCTTTAGGTTGCCTATGAACTTATTCCACTCCTCCTCCATGTTTCCTTCAAGGCTCAATTAATCAGCTGCTAATTTCTAAATACATTTCCTTGCAATATCCAACCCCTATGATGATACATCCCTTAACAAATACACTCCCTTATTATGTAGCCTATCAACCATCTCCCCAGAGAGATTGAAATCTCTTTCTGAGCCTTCCCATGGATCTTCTCTGATTCAAATTCTCTTCCCATTTCCAACTCTCCACACCATCTATTCTCCTATCAAATGGAAAACATCTACCATTGCTTTCCAACCTATGGAGCTAATAGGAACTACTTTCCTGGGCATACAAAACTATTCCTCAATGGATTTTCTAGCTAAATATTTTGAGATCAATACTCTTTCTCACAACATCATGTTGTGGATGAATCTCCATAGAATTTTTTCAGCCAAGGCTTTAGTAAACCAAATGATATTCTCTATGCCCCACCCTCCTAGCTCCTTAGGCATATCTGTTGGAGCAGGATATCTTGGGACCAGTTTGGGAATCACGTAGGAGAAAACCACATGACAAGTCGGTTAAGGAGAAATGAGTGAAAAATAAATGATAGAAGTTGGCGCATTTTCATGGGTCATTGTGTGAAAGGAGGAAAACAATTAGAATTTAGTTAGGCCTTTTAGTCCATTTTTTAATGGGCTAAGCCCTAATTTAAATGTATAAATATGTAAAGGGTTTTCTTAGGTAGAAGAGAGGGGGAAAGTGAGAATGAGTTAAGTGTGCACTGTATGCACGAACGACAAGGGAATTTTTGAGGTAGAAATGAGATATCATGTATGAGAATAATGCACACCTTTTGTAAGAGATGACGCCAAATGATAATATAAAAATATTTCTGTTATGGACGCAGCCAATATTCGGTGAAACATGTTAAAATATGGTGT
>ML783438.1:298593-311188 GCA_009831015.1 Picea engelmannii | reverse complement strand
AACATAAAATATACATAAATAGATATTCATAACATAATTATAGTTAATAAATAATAATTATTAATAATGAAAGGTCATGTCTCAAAGGACATGACTATTGGTAAAGGGCACCCCTGCGTGGGTATATAAGCAGGCCCTCATTCCCAATTGTTATCATCTCATATTATATCTCATATAATATCTTATTATTCATTTATTGTTTACAGTCCTATATGGATTACTTTGTTATATTCCAAGTATTTTGGATAATTCTTGTGTGAGCGAACTTTGTTCGTCTCACTACATTTGGTATTAGAGCTTTGTTGGCTTCAAGGGGACACCTTTGTGGTCAAGGGTTTGGCTTGGGACTGTGATAAGCCTTGTTATAGTGGGAGTTATGTGGTATTGATTTTTTAGGTGAAAAGAAATGGCAAGCAATTTGAAAATGAAGATCGAGAAGTTTAATGGGAAAGGTTTTGAGCTGTGCAAGCTCAAGATGGAAGATCTGTTGGTGGAAAAAGATCAGTGGATCATGGTAGATACATGTACCACACCTACAAGAACTTCAACAGATGATTGGAAAAAGTTGGATCGGAAGGCGAAGAGCACAATCCGACTTTGTCTCTCAGATTCAATATTACTGAATGTGTTAGAGGAAGCTATAGCCAAGGATTTATGGGATAAGTTGGGAAATTTGTGTTAGTCTAAGTCCCTAGTAAATAAACTATTCCTGAGAAAGAAGCTATATAACCTGAGGATGAGAGATGGAGACTCGGTGGCAGATCATTTGAATTCCTTCAATACTGTGGTAAGTCAGTTAGTAACTATTGAGATTAAAATTTCAGATGAAGATACGTGTATCAATTTACTATGTTCTTTACTAGACTCATGTGATAGTCCGGTTGTGGCCATAGGTATTAATACAACTGCCTTGAATTTTGATGAAGTGGTCTCATCCTTTTTGTCGAAGGAGATGAGACATGAGAATATGGAAGGGCATAACACAAACTCATTATTTGCAAGAGGATGCTCCTAGGAAATAAATAGATCTAAGTTCTCAAGTGGGAGATATAAGTATAACGATAGATCTAAAATCTCCAGAATTTTTTTTTAAAGGTATGTTGGAGATGTGGAAAAGAAGGGCACTACACAAAGCAATGTATATTCAAAGTTGAGAAAAAGAAGGGATCTGAAGAATCTCCTTCTACGAAAGAAAAGACCTCCAGAGAAGAAGGAGGGGATGTGTACTTGACTTCTTCAAGCACACATGCATATCATGAGGCATGGTTGGTTGAATCATCTGAATCTTTTCATATGACTTCCCATAGAGAGTGGTTCTATGAATATGAAAGGTATGATGGAGGTAATGTTTTCCTAGGTGATGAATCGACAACCAGAATCATAGGTCAAGGAATAGTAAAGTTGAGGCTCATATATGGAAGGATTAGAACACTACTTGGTGTTCTGCACATCCCAAGATTGGCCATAAATTTGCTTTCTATAATAAAAATGGACAATGTAGGGGTAAAAAAAATATTTGAAAAGGAAACCTGTAGGATGGTTCGAGGAGAAATGGTGTTGTTGAAGGGAGTTCTGTTTGGAACTCTATATAAGATGGAAGGAAGCACTATTAGTGATGGGTGTAATAGTTCAATTGTTCCTGATGTTGGATTTGAAGAAGAAAGAACTCCTACAGTATCTGGAGAAAAGGTTATGTTGTGGCATCAAATATTGGGGTATATCAGAGAGAAGGGTCTTCGACTACTACACGGTAAAGGTATGGTTGAATGTATGTCTAAATTCTCTCTGGATTTTGATTTCTGTGAAAATTGTGTATATGGGAAGCATAATCGGGTAAGATTCCCCTCTAGTGCATTGAGAGAAGAAGGAATTTTACAACTAGTTCACAATGATGCTTTTGGACCTGTGTTAGTCCCATCATTGGGAAAATATGTGTACTATGTCTCATTTATAGATCACTTCTCGAGGAATACTTGGATATATTTCTTTAGGAATAAATCTGAATTCTTTGACAGGTTCAAAGAGTTTAAGGATCTTGTTGAGAATCAAACATAGAAAATAATTAAGGTGCTGAGGACAGATAATGGCAGAGAGTTCCATGGGAATCAATTTGAATAATTCTGTAAGAAGTGCGGTATAGCAAGGTAGAATACTACTCCATATACACCTCAGTAGAATGAAGTTGTAGAAAGGATGAACATGACGCTGATGGAAAAATCAAGGTGCATGCTCAGTGGTTCTGGGTTAGGGAAAGAATTCTGGGCAGAGGTAGTGGGTACTGCATGTTACCTGGTCAACAGATCACCCTCATCAACGCTGGATGACAAGAATCCACAAGAGGTATGGAATGGTAAGAAACCTTCTCGCACACATCTCAAGGTATTTGGACGTGATGCATATGTTCATGTTCCAAAGGAAAATAGGAGTAAGATAGATCAAAAGGCTAACAAATGTATCTTTATTGGATATAAAGATGGTCTCAAAAGTTATAAGCTTTGGAACCCAGAAACTAAGAAGGTAGTGTATATATGAGATGTGGTATTTAGAGAAATGAAGGATGTTCTTAAACATGAAGTCCTACCAAGTAAGGAAGAACCATAGAAAATAGAGTTTGATTTAAAGGATGATGGATCAGACTCTACAAAAGAACAAGAATCAAAAGAAGAAGAACCTCATACTCTAGTATTGAGGAGATAGGTTCTAGAAAGAAGGCTACCAAAAAGGTATACTCCATCTGATTTCTGTTCAAATTTTTATTTGCTATTACTGATGATGATCCTAGAACTGTTAGGGAGGCAGTGGATTCATATGATGGAAATATCTAGAAAAAGGCCATGGACGAAGAAATGGAAGCCTTGGATAAGAATGAGGCTTGGGATCTAGTGGGGTTGCTGATTGGAAGAAATCCCATTGGCAACAAATGGGTATTTAAAAAGATACTGAATGCAGAAGGAAAAGTGGAGAAATACAAAGCTTGGTTAATAGCAAAGGGTTATTCCCAGGTTGAGGGAATTGATTTTGGTGATATTTTTTCTGCTATTGCCAAATTAACCTCTATAAGATTTCTATTATCTGTTGCTGTAGCATTTGATTTTGAAGTAGAACAGATGGATGTGAAGATAACATTCCTGCATGGGGATCTACAAGAAAAAATCTATATGAAGCAACCGTAAGGATTTGTTGTGAAGGGAAAGAAGGAGCTGGTATGCAAGCTGAAAAAGTCCCTGTATGGTTTAAAACAATCACCAAGGATGTGGTATAAAAAATTTGATACTTATATGTTGGGACTTGGTTTCACAAGAAACAAAGAGGATCATTGTGTGTATTTTAAATTAATTGGTGATCATTTGATTTATTTTGTCTTGTATGTGGATGACATGTTGCTGATAGGAAACAACAAGGAGATTATACAGGATGTGAAAACTCATTTGTCCTCTAAATTTGTCATGAAGGATCTTGATGCTTCAAATTTAATTTTTCACATGGAAATTAAAAGAGATCAGAAAAAGAGGAAACTCTGGTTAAATCAGAGAAAATATGTCGAGACAATATTGCATAGGTTTAATATGTAGGAATGTAAACCGGTCAAGGTTCCTATCCTTGTTGGTGTAAATTTATCCGCGAATCAGTGTCCCATGAAATAGGAAGAGGAGGAGGACATGTCTCGTGTTCCATATGCGAGTGCAATTAACAATTTGATGTATGCAATGGTCTGTACTAGACCGGACATTGCACATGCAATGGGAGTTTTGAGCAGGTATATGTCAAAACCAGGGAAGGAGCATTGGACAACAATAAAAAAGGTTTTCATGTATTTACGTGGCACTGCTAACTATGGATTTTGCTACCAAGGAAGACCGAGATTGGACAGAGTGTTGGATATACATGGCTTTGTGGATGCAGAATGGGTTGGAGATCTGGATCGTAGGAGATCAACAAGTGGGTATGTGTTTAACCTTTTTGGAGGAGAGATAAGTTGGATGAGAAAAATATAGGTTGTAGTGGCACTTTCAACTACATAAGTTGAATACAAGGCAACCACTCATGCAAGTAAGGAATTGATATGGTTACAAAGATTTTGTTAAGGTATTGGGTTGGTACAAAAAGCTGTAAAGATAGATTGTGATAGTCAGAGTGCAATTTTTCTGGCGAAGAACCCAACTTATCATTCAAAGACAAAGCATATTGATATTCGATATCACTACATGAGAGACATGGTTCAAGAAAAGAAAGTGTTGTTGATGAAGGTGGACACTTTGAAGAATGTTGCATATTCATTCACAAAATCTGTGAGCATTGAGAAGTTCTCTTGGTGTAGAGGATCCATGGGAATTGCTACCCTAAATTGTTGACTATGTAACCCTGTAACCCCATGTATGAAAAGAAAACAACAAGTGGGAGAATGTTGGGTATGTGTTATATTCTTTGCATCGAGAAATGTGTCGCATTTTTTCCTTGTTTTTCATGTTGCCTCGATTTTCATGTCCATTGTTGGTGGTTTCGACACATGGTTTTTTGCCGATGGTTTTCTATTTCTGGTTAAGGAATTAGGGTTGTTGACTAATCTAGGTCACTGGGTTAGGGTTTTAGATGCAGCTGGCTCCTATATGTATATTGTATTGTAAACAATGTATCATGATGAATGAATATAGAATATGATGGTTTTCCCGGTTTGGGTTTCCAGGGGAAAAATATCTATGTAATGTTTGTATTTTCCATTGTATCTTTTTTGTTCTTTTACTGAAAATATGTTTGTAGTAAATATTGTACAAGGTTAAAATCTACAAACAAAAATTCTCACATCCATCACAGTTTTAGGTATTTCTGATCACATTCAAAATAAAAAGGGAAAATGGTGCAGCACATAAGATAAATTTGAAAGAGTATTCGTTATTAAGATAGAAAATAAGAGTTTGACAATTCAACTTCAAATATATTATACTCAAAACTCAGAGTTACAAGACATAATCAAAATTAACTCCGAAATAGTTCTTTGGAATTTCTCAAAAATGATATAAATCTTTTACAATCTTAGAAAATTAAAGGCGTTCATCCATGAATGGACTGGGAATGGGGCTCCCATGGACCATTAAATACATATGATAAATATGAAGAAGAAGATTTATAATTGGAACAGAGCATGAGCAACAAAATCTCGACATAAGACAAAGGGAAGTTATTAGAATTCAACTATATTCTCCTAGCGAAAGAATAAATACAACTGGATAAATTATAAAAAGGAAAGAAAAATGTGATCAGTATAGACTTACTATGATGGAATCTCTCTCTCTCTCTCTAATTTGGTGCCGCTGATGTCCTTTTATCCTTCTGGACCGGTACTAACTACCGCTTCTTTATTTTTCTTGGTAATCTTGATTAGGGATTTTATAAACCATTCTTCTATGAAATCCTTCATTGGAGCCACATTTATATCATGTTTAATTTTAACATCAAATAACTCACTTTCCAAATCTCTTAAGTCATGTGAAATATTGTGAATTGACTCTTCAATATCTTGATTTTTGTTTGCATAATCTACTAGCCAATTTTCAATTTCCCTTTCATCAATTCAATTATACTATTGAACTTTTCAAATGAAATGATTTTTAACATGTCCACGTGTTCTTCAAATTGTTGACTCATCACAAATATAGAATTCATAATTAATCTTGAGTCGTGTACTTGTTCGACATTTCCTTGTAGGTCTATCTCAATGAGTTTTCTGAATAATTTTTCCTTTTTATTTACAATTTCATTGCAATTATCCATAATATCCTTCATATTACTAATATTTTTGATCCAACATGCTTTCAACTGTTTCATTCTAGTTGGAGAGGGAAAGTATTCTTCCCTTCTTTTGAGCTTGGTCATGTTGGAAACTTTGATTGCAAATTGTATAATGAGATCTTTATAAACCCCTTCCTCATTTTTATAATCTTCTTGAAGGAATTCATTAGAAGCATTTAATCGAGATCCGAAAGAAATAATATTACATGATACATCCCATGCTTCCATGATAAGTGACATTCTTATTTTTATATTTTCCTCAACAAATTTTATGACAACCATTAACAAACTTGACGATCCCTTCAACTTCAAATCAGGTGTTCTGGGCTTCACAATGGCTAATGGGCTTGCAAGAATAGGTGGAGGCATCAAGGTGGATTCCAGTTCTTTGACCTTTTCTTTTAATTTGGAATTTTGTGCTTCCAAGTCATCAATTGAAACATCCAAGGTGTCATCGATTAGCTTGTGTATTTCAAAAATTTGAGATACATGAAACTTACTAAGATCATATTCAAAACAATATTTTCCTTTTTTATTTCTCTGATTTGTTACTTCAAATACTAACTTTGTGGAATTTTTTCAAATAGTACATTTTGTATAGTAAATGATTCTTCTTTTTAAAAATATTCTTCTTGTGCGACGATTTCATCTACAATTTGTTGGGTTTCTTGTAACCTTTGTTCTTCATTAGGGAAATGTATATTTTCAATATGAACTTCAATATCCATATCCTCAAGAGATAATTTATTTATATCATTTTCAAATACCTGATGCTTTGCTTCTTCTTGCGGGGGAATATTTCTCTTCTTTCTTACTTGAATTTTGTGGGGATTTTCCATTTTTCCTTGAGGAGTATTTTTATCACATCCTCCACTTGAATTGCCACTTGAAACCATTTTCTACTGAGATGTTGTTTGAACACTGTATTTGGGTAGGCTTTTTTTTGCTGAAACTACTGAAGATTGAGCACCTTTTTCATTTGGACCCTTACCTTTTTTCTTATGCTAATCTGTAGTGCTTATTACAATTTCAATACCATCATTAGGTTACACCGAAGTATCTTGAGTATTACCCTTTTCTTCTCTGAATATAATTGTTTGGGTAAACACATTACTAAATCCTACTAACTGCATGTGGTAAAACAAATATGACTTGGGTCAAACCCTTTGATTTTTTCTACATATTTCAAATTCAGATGATTGAAATGGGTTGAGAATTAATCAATTCTAGTTATATTTCTTCATATAATTTCCCCGACTTTCCACGTCAATGGGATACATTTCCTTTTTCTCTTCTCATGAAAAAAGTGAAGCCAGAATCCATATTGCCTAGCAACTTCAGTGATAAACATTTTATCTGAAATGTAGTAAAGAAGAAAAGTAGGACTTTATTGGGAGCAAAATATTCTCATGACATTATAAATTTCCCTCTTCTACAGGGTACCCTTATTATTTAGAAAAGTTGTTGCCTCTGATGAAAACCCGAATGTGTTATCTCCAAAGAGAAGTTTCTTGAAAAATGTAACAAATTCATTATGTGTTTCATAAAAGTAAATAGAGGTATTTTGTCTCCAAATAGCTTGGTACCAAATAATTACAGGGTCGTTTTTGTAGTCTACCCTCTTGCCAATTCTTAATCCCTTGAAAATGTGGCAGTATGTAATAGTGAATATTAAATATGAAGCCATGAATAATTTATTTTCTTTCTTAAAATTTGAAAGTTTGGAAGCAATTTTGGTAGACCAGTCGAAGATGGCTTTTTCATGAACTGCAAAATGCAAAATGTGTAGAGACAACCAAGAGATGGTTGCCGTATTTTCTTGACCAATGACTCTAGTGAATAACCATGTGGTTTCTCGATAAGGGTTTTTCAAATAACTAACCCGAATCCTTGTTATGTTAACATGCATTTACACAGGGTCTTCAATATTCTTGCAGAAGGTCAAGTCCATTATTTATTCTCTTGAGAAAATCCCTCGCTTCTTCTCCTTTAAAGGTAAGAGTCGGCTCTGGTAACTTTAACATCTTCCTGAGAAGGACTGATGCTAATGAAATATGAGATTTACCCAGGAGTTCAATGGCTCTTTGGTTTGGAATATACTTATCAACACACCAGGTGCCAACTTATTTACAATAAAATAATTCTGGTAGGCATCCAACAAGAGAAATTCCTGATTTCCATACTACATTTTCATTTCTTTGAGGTAGAGGCAATGTAGAGTAGTACCAATAGGATCTCGACCACTGGAAATTTTGATCTTCCCGTAAAAAAATGTTCATTGTATCCCCACCAAATTTTTCCTTCCTACAACAATGAAGTTGGCAAATTTTTTGTGATATTCGTAGAAATGAGGCCCTTTTCTAGATAATAATGACTTAATCTTTTCCCAATGAAGAACTTAATGCAAATTGAATGAAAATCTCTCAATATTTCTGCCATTATTAAAGACCATTTTGTAATTTGCATGAAGATTGTCTTGCATAGTACCAACATTTAATGTATCTCGAGAAAAGTACCAAGACTAAAATCATGTTACAACAGGAGAGGATATGAAAGAAAAGGTGAAGTGAACCCACACGTTCACCAACCCGTGAGCCCACTGTGAAGAGAAAAAAAATTCCTAAGCGTTGTGTGGGAAGAAAAAAGGTCAGAAAATGGTTAAGTATCACTGTCAGCTGGATTTATAGGGTAAATGGAGATGAAAGACTCAGGGGCCCGTGAACCCACGGTGAGAAAAAAAGGAAAATTTCTAAGTATGGTGATGGAAAAGACAAGGTAGAATTTACAAATAAGAAAAACAAGAAAAAAATCTAAGTATGGAGAAGAAATAGGGCAAAGGAAATATAAGGATCAACAATAGTATATTAGGAGTTTATATTACTAAGTTTGCTATAGATTGTACCCAATCATATATTGCTGTTGAAAGATAATTATTTGAAGCTCTGCATAGAGGGTATTTGAAATCATTGTCTACTTGGCTCAAGATGTTTCTATGTGATGCGGGAGTTATGAAAATGGAATCAGATTTCTCGAGTAGCCAAGCACCTTCATGGACATAGGGGGACTGTGGGATGACCAGGGGATGGTATGAGGGTATGGAAAATAATGATGAAGATAAGGAATGAGTAAAAAATGGGACGAGGATGTTGAGTGAAGAAGAATGTGAGACAAACGAAGATATTGGAGTATTCCACAGTGGTAAAATATTTAGGTAGAGTAGGAAGAGGATGTTGGAATTACTAAAACAACTGAGAGGGGGGGGGGTGAATCAGTTGTTATTGAGCTTAATTTTTTTTAACAATCTTAAAATATTATTACTCTTTCTTCAAGTGATCATCAACAGTATACAACATATGAACAGTAAAAGTAAAGAGCATCAGTCACACATAAGTTATACATAGAGATAGATTTTCACGAGGAAACCCATACAGGGAAAAAACCTCTTCTTCTTCTTCGAAATGATATGCAGTCTTTTAAGTTCTGTACATCATTTACAATTGAGCACCAAATCAATGTGAGGCTGATACCTCTGTTTTACAAGCTGCAACTTGTTTGAGAGCACCAACTCTCTGGTTTTTCTAGCACCCACTAGAAAGAAGCACCAACTCCTTGGTTTCTCTAGCACCAACTACAAGGAAGCACCAACTTCCTGAGTGTTTCCAGCACCAACTGGATGGAAACACCAACTTCCAATCATACAGGCACCAACCTGTATCACAGTGAACAAGAGTTCTCCCTTTCACCACCCTGCCACCCTAGTTTCTTTGGCTGCCACTAGATGGAAGCTACAACTCCCTAAGTTCAAGCACCCACTTGAACCTATGAGAACAACAGTCCTCCCAAGAACCTCCCAACCACCCTGGAATATTAAAGAATGAATACACTAACAACTACATAGATAAATCAATTCTTACCAATCTTTCTCTATATCAGATCTTCAACAAACTGTTCTGCAATTCTTCTCTTCTTCTGTTTGTTTAGCAGGTCTGCTCTGCATCAAATTTTTCTGTCATTCTACTCTTCTTCTACTCTGTTTGTCATTCTTCTCTGCTTCTTCTCTGCGTTTCATCTCACTCTGCACATTTTCTCAATCTCATGCTACGCCTCTGCTCATTTTCCTTTTCTCACTGTTTATTCATTTTCCCTTCCAAACACTAAACACATATAGTCTACCTCATTTTATTTTATACACACCTCCCTGATGGTTCCACTTTGCCTTCCCTTAGGCAAAACAAGAACACCTGTCCTAGTAACTGAAACACTAACTGATTCGAAATAATGAGTCCGTTTAGTTTATCGGATTCGTAACTGAGGAGTTAAACGTGTGTGAGAGAACAATAACCCTTAGATCTCATTCAAGTCTTATCTGCACCATTGGATGACTTTTATTATTCTTGTTTCAGCATTTCGGCATTCCTTTGCCCAAGTGTCTCGAGACTTTCACGTCGCGATCTCCGAAACTCCGAAATGGAGCTTATCTGGATTGACTCCTTCTCTTCACATGACCAAGGGCTGTGACCACAACTTTATGCGAAAGGCACTTTCACGATTTCGCATGTCGCGAATACGTAATTCAAGTTTCTTTGTTTCTTTTATTTCTCCATATGGCGATTTGTGAAACTCCGACACAGAGTTGAACTAGCGGTCCAGATATGAACTCATTTCAACGGCTACGATTGGATCGCGATATCACATATCGCAAAATCAGTATTCTTGTTGCATTTGTTTCTTTTCCTCTTTAAGTTGCGATTCACAAAACTCTGACACGGGCTATGACCAACGGTCCAGGTATGACCTTGACTCAATGGCTACGATTGAGTCGTGATATCGCATATCGTGAAATCAGGATGCTTGACCTCTGTTTCTTTCCTTTTGAAATCGTGATTCGCGAAACTCCGAAACAGGCTGTGATCAACGGTCCTGGTTCACTCTTGTTTCAAAGGTTACAATTGAATCGCGATATCACATATCGCGAAATCGGAAGTCTTGTTGCATTGTTTCTTTGACATCTCCAACATGCGATCCTCAAAACTCCGACATGAATTTAGAATCAACGGTCTAGATTCATTCTCGATTCAATGGCTGCGATTAAAGCGGAATTTCGCATATCGCAAAATTGGGATTCCTGTGAATGAAATTACAAAATTCTTGAACTCTCAATCCCCGAAACTCCGACAATGACTAGGATCTACGGTCTAGATTCATTCTGGATTCAATGGCTATGATTGAATCGTGATCTTGTTGCAATGGGGTTCTTGTCTGATACAAACTTGCCATCAATGACAACCATTCGCTGTCTGTTCAATATGTGCCAACAGAGGACTGTGGATGAGAGAGAAAGGCAACACAATGAGATTAAGGAAAGAGACACTGGTGTAATATTCTAGATTTAAATAATTCCATGCACATAAGGGTAGGAAGAGGAAAAGTATTATCATCTTAGTCCAATAGAAGAATATCCCACTCAAGCTAGACTCTACGTTGAACCCACAACCCCGTGTGTGTATCCAAGAACTAAGGTAAGATATGGAATTTTGTCAATTATAGTTAATGAATGAAGTAAAGATAACAGTAAAGGTAGTCATAGTAGTGGAAGTAGTACGCCAAGTCAGAATTAATTTGTGTCACCAGGGAAGAATACCGCACAAAACACAATGGCAGGATTAGATCCCACTTTGAGGATGCATGTCTTTCACAGAGCAGGTTCAAAAGATCCATAACAACATTTGTTTGTTTGTGAAGTGATATGGACAATAAAGAACATCCAATATGATGATTCAAATATTGCTCAGTTGGAAATGACTTTCAGATACTGCGAGTTGCTATGGTATATGAAGTTTCAATCTACTGTACATGCGGGACAAACTAGAACATTAGAGAACATTAAGTAAACTTTGTTGAAAGAGTTCCATAAGATGAAATATGAGTCACAATGTATTACAAAACTGAAAGAGATCAAGCAATTATAAAATGAGTTAGTATGGGATTTTGAATAGAGATTCAAAATATTAAAGGATCGGTTGACCCTCCAGATTTCAGATGAGTAGCATAGGGAGTGGTTCATTGTAGGACTGTTGCCGCATATACACTTCCCTTTGACATAAAATAATATTAAATTGTAGATAGATGCCCTAAATATTTCTATGAGGTTGGAAGCATCCCTTGTAGGAGAGAATGGAAAAGGGATGGCTTAGGTCTAGTCACAGTTAGCAACATTGACCATTCAGTTGCAAGAGCTAGCTAAAGGGAAGGAAAATCATGAAGAAATCTAGTGTATTACATGCAGAACAAAAGTTCATCATAATAATGAGTGTCCAACTTTTAAGGAGTATTTGGACACATAAGCTCCGAATCCTTTAGGAGTATGGTGTGAGATATGTAAAACGATGGGTCATCATCCTACTGCTTTCCCGTTGATGCAAAAGTACCAGAGCACTACTAGAAACCTGTTTTGTAATTTTTGTAAGTTTATTAGGCATGATGAAAATGAATGTTGTGCATTTGATCTTATGAGAGAGTGCACAACTAATGCATATAGGGTCCAAGGGGAAGAATGACTAGAAGGAGGGGTACTGCAATATAATACTCTAAGAGGTTATAATCAAGGAGGAAGAGGAGGATTTAGAGGTCGTGGAAGAAGATGATTTGGTAGAGGAAGAGGTCCGATCATATGTTATAAGTATAATCATCCTGGGCACTTGGAATGATACTGTCCAAATCCCTGCATGACATGCACTTATTGTAGACAATTGGAACATACAAAAAAAGTCTCTCCACAATTGATCGTGAAGTGGAAAGAAAAGAGGAA
>ML783438.1:229832-247332 GCA_009831015.1 Picea engelmannii | reverse complement strand
TAAAATTTCAATCCTATTTCCTAATCCTCTACCGCTCGAGCCTAATTATATATCTTTGCCTACTTTGAGGGAGTTGGGTGTTTTATCTTGTTGGATGATTGTTTTTTTTTATGGGTGTTGATTATTCCTTTCAATCTGATGATTTAAAATGTCTTCATAATGGTTATTGACCTATGATGTTTCATTGACATTTGTTTTCATACTATTAGCTGATTCTGAAGTGTTTGATGATTCTATGTCGCTGGAAGGTCTAATGTTCTATTGCATGTCATGGATGAGGTTGTGGCTGATTATTTTCTGATTGGTTAATTCAAAAATTTCATCCTCTTACTAACATGTTATGTTTCATGACTTCAAACTTATGCTCTCTCATAGGGATCCTACTCTTCTATTTCAAATTAGCATATATAGTCCTAGGATGCTCATATATAGTCACCACATCATTTCTGAATAAACCTAACACTCTCTTATAAGTTGATTCAAAGGAAGGGAGTCTTATTTTGATTGCATGACTGATCTCATTTTGTTTTTTTGTAGGAACATGTTTGTAGGGCCACTTTGTTCGCATGACCTCTCCAACCTTGAGAAGCCTATGGGGAAAATCTCTTGATCCTTGTTCGCATCCTTGGACTTGATTCTTTCCATGGATTCTCCTTATCRAGAAGCCTARTTTCATTGGATTACTTCTTCCCCAATGTTCGATGCCCCTGAGGCTATTGGATCCACCTTCACTATAGAATCATTCCTAAGCCTCTTCAGAATGATCTTTTTTGAGTTCTTCTCTTATCCTTCCCTCTGTCCCGAAATCTTTTGTAGGAACATGTTTGTAGGGCCACTTTGTTCGCATGACCTCTCCAACCTTGAGAAGCCTATGGGGAAAATCTCTTGATCCTTGTTCACATCCTTGGACTTGATTCTTTCCATGGATTCTCCTTATCGAGAAGCCTAATTTCATTGGATTACTGCTTCCCCAATGTTCGATGCCCCTGAGGCTATTGGATCCACCTTCACTATAGAATCATTCCTAAGCCTCTTCAGACTGATCTTTTTTGAGTTCTTCTCTTATCCTTCCCTCTGTCCCGAAATMTAGGCCCAAGGCCTATTGGGATTTCTCCTCTTCTCCTCTATTATATCCTCTAACCAAATCTCATAGTTGGATTCTRCCCATCGAGAGTTTTCCAATGACTATAACCATACTTAAATCTAAGTCTCAAATCAAAACTTATGGTCTCCCAAATCCTCTTAGGATAAAACTCACCTTGTCCACCTCACACCCATGTGGCATCCATGCGAGTCCCTCTCTCTTATGCCATCCAACATGGTGCTGATGTCACCCATGTGGTATCCACCACCTTCCTTGTCATCGTCGGATTTCCCCATGATCCACTTCCCATTTGGCCTTCCCTGTCATCAATGATTCCTTTCTATACCTCTTCTTCATTGGGGCTCCATCACTCCTCAATCTCAAGCGCTCTGATCTAATTATCCGACGAAGACATCTCCCTGTTGATCCAACAACTCTCAGGATTCTAAGATCAACAACCCCGATCTTATCGGTGCCACAAAGACGCCTGCTAGTTAACTCCTTTCCACTTTCCCAGCTGACACCAATGAAACATGGATTCTGTGTTGGTTCCTTGTACACTTGGCCCCACCCATGAAATTCCACATGGAAGGACACTTGTCATCTTGAAATCGATACTAACTATGACCCATTCTTAGTTGGTCGCGTGGAATAACATGGCCATACATGTCATCACTAGGCACCATGGATTATCCCATTAAGTGTTGAAACATGTCTTCTTCATCGTCAGAACTCCATCTCTCTCAACTCTCCAACACTCTGACGAATCTCCTACAACAAATGGATGAGATATTGCTGTTGTATCCTTTTCGTCACTTGAATGAGAAAAAGAGGGACACTTGCAAGTCTAGTTGGGTCAGCTAGATAGGACAAAAGTTAGTGCAAGAGTTAGAAACATCAAGCACAAGAAATAAACAAAAAATAAGCTAACAACAATTAAAGAAACTAAACTAAAGTGCATAAGGGAATTAGAACCAAAATCAACCAAATAATTGACCAATATTCATGCCACCAACAGATAGATTGTATTAGTGGGAAAACACCAAAGAGAAAGGGAGACTTATGGGTCCCCTCTTCCTCCAAGGGAGGGCTCTTGAACCCCCAATGAGAGTGTTTTTCTTACAAATAGAAAACTAAAAGGAAATGGTGAAGAATTCCAAAGCTCATTCACTCAAGAGGTGATGCGAATAACCTAATGAAATGGTGCTTGTATGCTCCAATGAGGAAAGAGGTTCCTTGCATAAGAATAGAGGTAGCATAACAATACAAATAGATTCTTGAAACTATAGTGCACCCATGGCCTCTTTTTATAGCAAATCTTTGAGGCATTATCCAACCGGTCTTTAGTGTGAACAAGGGGCCCTTTAGGGCACCTTTAGGTATTTGACCAACCCCCCACTTGGATTTAGCTCGAATTTGGGGGTCAAATTGATTTGGAAGCTGAAACAGAAGTGGGTGGGAGGCTGACCAGAATCATTAATGTGTCATTTTGAGGTGTGCACGGATTTTTGCGTCCACAGTCATGCATTAGGCGCATGTGCACTTTCCTTGCGTTTTTGACTGGCGCACGTGGGTGCACTTCCTTTATATTTTAAGTGCATGTTGATTTTATAACCAGTTGTATTGTTTGTGCCCTTTGGAAATGCATTTTTGGGCCATGAATGAACTAATAGGTGTTTGGAGATGCTGGATTCCTGTAACCATTTGCGGATGAAATTTCAGTGATAATAGATGCCCCCTGATGTGTGAGGTTAGGAGCATATGTATAGCTGAAATACATCAATGTTTCTTCCACTGAGAGTACCATTGTAAGAAAGAGTGTTGAGAGGAATTGCAAGAGCGACCCATTGGAGGGAGAGGGAACCTGTGGGACCCAAACCTTTCGCTAGGTGTGGAAAAATAAAACCGTGTACAAACGAGGTGGGCATGCCCCATGCTTGTGTCATGTAGATCAAAACATGTAAGACAATAACTGAAGTGGTATGTTGACGTAGATAACTGTAGTTCCCTCCGAGGCGGTTTGATAATGGCAGAGGGCAATTTTGATGGTGAGCATAATCTAAAAAGAGGCGATGACACCTATAAGAAGTGTCGATAATTCACGGGCATTGATAGCACAACAAATTTTAGAGGTCTTCGGAAAATATTAAAATAACTGCAATAGTCACAAAGTAAGAACCACCGTAACATGATATAGGGTTGAAGTCGAATGTTATGGGGGTCAATGACAATAGAGAACAATGGTGTTTTTCTCTGTGTCATCCGAGACTCCTCATTGTAAAGGGAATGAGAGTCAATATACTGTCACCCTCCTGGAGACTGTGCTGATGTCGACAGAAAGAGAGACATGACTCTAAGAAGCAAAGGGATTCATGAAATCCACTGGATGAGATCAGGAACTGATGAGGTTCATGGACAAAGTCAAGATGTGGTGAGACTCAAGACTGCCCTTGGTTGGGGATATATGTGAAGTATTAGTGGTAGCAACCGTGAAACTAAATCTAGCATCAGGGGGATGAATAGACATGGGTTAAATTGTGCTAGAGGCGTGACAAAGAGGAAAAACTTAGAGATCGTAGGTACATGGACTATGGGAAAGTCAGGGTTTATGGACAATGTCAATAAGAGTAGAAGGTAATGAATGCCCCAACCAAGGGAGAAATGGGTTTCTTTTCCGAAAAAAGAAGGTCGCTAAGGGAAACAACACAAAAACTATGTAAATGCTAGAAAGGAAGGCTTTGTACAATTACCAAAGGAATAAAGAATAATGTGGTATAAGTGTGCAAATACAGAAATGAGTGCCCTAGTGGAAGATGGCTTGGCCTGTGAGGGTGCAAGTTGTGTGGGGAACTGGTGGAGGGTGGGGGCCCCATAGGTGGGTTTCTGTATGGGGTAAATGAAGGGAGGGAAATATGTAGATGGGAAAACTAACTGTGGATGAAATGGAGGGCTAATGATACTGCAGAGGTGCAATCAAATGATAACCAGGAGGAGATGTCCTGGGAGTCCATTGGGAAAGCTAGAAAAATGAGGAGAAGGAGTATGTGGATGATTCTCCAACATGTGTAAGACTATCGGTACTCCCATCCCTAGGGGGTGAAAGCAACATGAGTGTTAAAGTGCCAAAAAAGGGGACTATGAATGGGACAACTCATGTAGGGAAGAATGCTACCAGGTGACAGTACTGAAAATGCAGCGGAGGTGAGATTACTGTAGAGCCAGATGAGGGGATCCTAGAGGTGAATGCTGGAGGGTGTGACTGGGGGATGCAATTGATATTCAGAGGGAATGAATACATGCCAGTGTTGATCATATACCTGAAGGGGTTGCGCTGGTGTGTGATGACCAAGTACCTACACACATGAAAACCAAATACCCAATGTGAACAATATTTGTAGATAAAGAACATATAACAACTATTTGATAATTTTGAACATGAGCACGTGTACCTAGGTGTAATTTGAGAAAAAGGCTCCCCGTGGGTCGAGGATATATGGTGACCCAGGGAATGTGACTGTGTAGGTGGCGGGATCTTGATCCCGTGGCTGAAGATGGATTGGAAAACGGATGTGTTGAGGACAAGATATGAATTGATCTTACTCAAGCATTTTCAAACTTTACTTAGCTAAACTAAAGTAGACGGTAATATCACCCTATGTTTATAGCCAACAAAAAGATATATCCTAACTCACAAGTTCTTAGGCTAGTCTTTTATCAACAAAAATCTTGTTGGAAATTCACTTTTTATGTATTTTTCTGAAAATATTAGTTGCTGAAATAAATGTAAGAATAGAAGTAAAGACACCAAGATCATAATGAAGATAGATGAGACATAAAGCAATCCCTTATTTCATTCCAATTCACCAAAGAGTCATTTTCTTTACAAAAATTCACACAAAAATCTTGGACCAAAGTCAAACTTAGAAATCCCCAATGGAACATACAAAAGGACCTCTGATAGAAAACCAAAAATGAACTCTAAAAGCTGGATCAACTTGCCATAGATTACTGCCCACTCGACTCTGCACAATAGCCTTTATCAGTCCTGAAAGTTAATTCACAAATAGACAAGTCTACACAGATTATCAAAGATAGATCAACACCTCTGAAGAACAAGTGTCTGAATGATTTGATTCATCCCTGGATATTGCTGTCTATAATAAGACCCTGCTATCACAAAAGAGAATTAGGCTATGATGAATATATGAATGAATGAAAGCTGAACTATCTCAACATAAACTCAAAGAGCAAACCTTAGCATGCTTTGTGCTTCTATCCTCCTCTTGTTCCTCCACTTAGTTAAGCTTTTAACAATTTAGAATTGGTTAGAGTAGTTGAACTAACTTATTAGTTAAGTTAACATAAGGCCTTAACTAACTTTAGTTAAGGAGGGGGGAAAAAGTAATAATCATAATAGGGTCATAATTAAATAATAACTAATAGGTGGGACACCCTTGTGACTCCTTTAGTGATAACAATCATCACATCATAACATAGCCCATTTGTTAAGAAAACACACCCCTTGTGCCTCCCTTCAAAACACATTTTCCTTTGACAATTTTAGCTCATAAATTTGAAAATATTTCAAACTAATACTCATATATCAAAATAAAACATGCTTCCCAAAATCCATGGAGTCCACTGTCATAAAACAATAAATAACATAAAATTTGAAATCCATATTTCCAGTCTGTGAAGCAACCCTTCCTTGGTTGCTACTATCACCTCCTGATTTTCTTGATATTGCCTTGAGTTGGGTAGAGCCTTTAGGATTTTTCTCACTGATCACATGGGAACAATTATCCCTCAAATGTATTCGTGAAGACATGGATTTGTCAGAGTCATCGAAGGGTGAGGAAGGGGAAGCAACAACTTTTCTTTTATGAGATGCATGGTGGGCTTCAGTCTTCAATCTCTTGTTGGAATGGGAGGATTTCACTGGTGAGTGGTTAGGGGCAGCTTGTGAAATGGGGTTCAAAGGTGGGGGAGTAGGAAAGGTTAAGTTTGTCTAGCCATGGTGTTGGGAGACTGCCAGGTGAACAATCTCCTGCTACCCATCGTTTTCCAGGACTTTAGGCTGTAAAGAGACATGAGGAGGAACATGTATACCAGGTGCTTGAGAGGCTTGGAAGGGAGGCCTTTTAGGCCTCGGTTGGACTACTCCCTGTCCAATCCAATTAAAGAACCCAACATGGAACAACTGGCCAAGCTCTTCAGAATCAACATCAAAATGTATTGAGAACCTAGGCCTCCTTGGGCCTCGGTTCCAGTTATCTCTACCTCTGTTTCCTCGGCCATGGCTTCCTCGACTGAAAAAAATCATCTTGCATATGTTAACAATTAGAAAATAGTCTTTTAAATAACCATGAAGGACAACTCCTTAAAAATACGAAATAGATTTGGCTCAGAATGTATCAGGCTCATGCAATCCAATCCATACAAATTGTTCTAATGTTAATCAATGAGCAGGGGGGTGGAAAAAATGTTTAGGGATACACGAGGGGTTTGTAATTAGTGAAAATATGATATAATGAAAGGGAAGAGATATGGTCACTACTCAATGATAACAACAATCAACTGTAAGGAAACCAATAAACCTCACTGCAATCCACACATAATTCTGCCATTTCTATCCAATCTAACACATAAATTTTCTTAGTTGTGATCAATATCAGAACAGGGGGTGAATAAAATGATAATGGGATATGTGAGGGGGTTGTAATTAGTGGAAAATGAGATAATGTTATAACCCTAAATTGCACCAGACATGCATACCTGGCACCATGCCATCTAACTTTCTATCTTTTCCAAGCCATCACTGAACAAGATATTCTAAAAATCATTGTTTTGAAGGTGTATGCACCCTGCATTACTGCTGCCCGTGTACACATGCCTACTGACCCACTACAACCCACGTACACTCACAGAATATCATGAAAATTCAAAATTGCATAGGATATTGGTTTCCAGGCCGTTAACTGTTTGACCGCCCATAGCCAGTTACCCAAACTGTTACTATCTCTTTTGGCCTATAAAAGAAGGGGTTGGGGTACCATTTTAGAGGGAAGCATGAGAGCATAGAAACTCTGCCCATTTCCATATTTCCCCTTTTCCCCAATATTCAGAAACCATATTGTGAGTTTGAGCCAAAATTCCCTTTTTCTCCATTGCAATCCCTTGCCATTCCCCTAGAGAGAACTGAAGAGGAGAAGGAGACGTGGAAGAAGTTGGTGCATTGTGAAGAGGAGCCCAAGACCGAGTTCGAGGAGCAATGCCGGTCCCATATTGTAAGTGACTTTTGTGAGATTAATATAAAGAAGTAATTTTTCCGTCCCGCCAAATGACGTCTTAAACTTATATGATTTTTTTACGTTTCTTATTTATGATGTCTAACCCACTAATCCATATGTAGAATGCATGCTTGTAGTTTCTTGTTATTCTTTTGGTGAATATAGGTTAGCCTTGGGAGGAGACTTGCAGTTAGGAAGAAACTAAGTGCAAGGGGATCGACATTGGATGCGAAGTTTAAGGTATTCCTACCGGATCCCTATACCTTGTCTTTTATGTATGATTGTGGGGTAATGTTGGGATAGTTGATAAAAAATAGGAGACTTTAGACGGTTAGAACTACCTACATTTTAGAACCCTGGTGTAGTCCATAGAGGGGTTTTCTCGCTATAGCAGAATTGGCGACCATACTGGGGAAAACCTCTAGGGTCTTTGGGGATATTTATTTTTGGGTGCTTTGAATCAGTTTATTCACGTTTTTTTGAGTTTATGTAAGCTTCTGTGTCTTTAAGGGATTCTGGTCATCCATACCAGTACTCCCTGCCTCTGCTGGACTGTTGGTTTTCATTTTTTTGAGGAGTTGTAGAGGTGTACATGGCCTATAGTGGGCCTGCATGCGTGCATACGCGCCCTTCCTTTGGACAACCCGCATACATACACTGGCTGTTGAAGTGTCAGTAGCGTGCCTGTTGAGAAAATTTAAAAAAAAAGAAGAGGAAGTCATCCTCTTCCCTGTCAGGAGTCACACTTCTCAGGGGTTTTCTTGATCTAGTCCTAGTCTCTGTTATAGTAGTCTGTAGCTTAGGTTTGAATTCAACATAGCTTTCTTTTTATAAAAGATTTCTTTTGTCTTCTTTGATAGGGTTTTTAGACAAGTTTGTGAGTCTGCTTTGACCTGCCTATTTGGTATTGTTAGTGACTCCCTAAGATCTGCATTTGGGCCTGAATTCATTTCTTCGTCCTATCTTGTCGTCATTTTCCCCTTTTTTTCTTAAGAAGAAAATTAAATAATTCATTTTCAAATTTCTTGTTTTGAAGCATAAACCAATAAAAAAAAAATCTTTCATTTCTTTGTTTGGTAAAGTAGTTTAGGCTAGTTGTTTCATTTACCAAGGAAAAAGAAAGTATTCTTAAGTTCTTTACTTGAATGCTTAGGAAATTAAGTAGCTCGTAGTTGAGTGAAATCTTGTTTTAAGTTTTTCTTTTCAAAGATCTGAGAAAAGTAGTTACAAAAAGTTTGGTTAAAGAGTTTAAACTGGAAAATCTTTATTTGTGAAGAAAGAAGTACTTTTGTTTCCAGTATCATCTTATGCTCTTATCTTTCATCTCTTGAAGAACATCACTAGTTTCACTTCCTTTCCTTTTGACTTAAGAAAACCAATAAAATTAACACTTAAAATTTATTAGACTTTGTCTTTGTAGGGTCCATCAATGCAGTCTAGGCTAGAGCCTTGATTTAAGATTGGCGAGGAAACTCTTGAAGGCTACAAAAACAAACATAAGAGTCTGTGCTAGGGAGTGCTTGGAAGTCCAGTAACCATGAAAGTTATTTGGGAACCCCCTCTAACACAAGGGCTAAATAGGAGGTTGCATGTGGAAAGGTAGCAGAGATAACCCCTCCAAAGCTGAACCAAGCGTAGTGGGGAACGCATATAGAGGGCTTATCTTGGGATTCCGTTGATCGCATTTGCCACAGAGCTTCATGGGTCCCGAATCCATTCAAGGTCCTCAGTCGTCTTCTAGGACACTTTATTTCGATACCCTTGATAGGTTTCGGGCTTGATACCCTATTCATTGTGGTCCACCTGACTGTTGACTGTACCCGCCCAGTGATTGTTCGCGCGTTGGCAACCTAGTTTCCTTTATCTTAGTGACTTACACAGGTGACTGCAGGGGTATACCACGTTACCTAGGGAAGACATCGGGCTACACTTTGCAGAGTATTCCTGGAGGGTTCTTCCATATTCAAGTTTCACCTGCACTAGTAAGTTTCTCTAGTGTTGGCTATTGTAATTGTCCTTCCAACTAGCTAGTGATCTACTTGTCTTATCTCATAGGAACTTTTTCTAGTGTGTGCTAGTTTTTAAATGATTATAGAAAGCCTTAGTGTGTCATTGATGTTCTCACAGAGTGGAGGATCAGAAGCTCCACCAGTCGCGAAGGATTTTGGGCCTATAGCCGGTTGATCTTGAGCCACCCCCGCCATCGCTAAGGAGAAAAATAGACCAACAAGGGTCTTTTGAGGTGACCAAGTTACAGGAAACTATGCTCGACTCATATTCGAGAGGAGAACATTTGATTCCGGAGGAACCAATCATTTCTGACCTCGGAGTGGAAGCTCTTGGTTCGTATAACCCTCCAATCACTGATCTATCGATGCCCATCATCGTGCAGGTCCGACCTTACGAGCGTCAGATACTGTCACAAGAAACGATGGAAACAAATGATGCTACTTCTTCAGGGAATACTCATATACCCTCTACGACTATCACTATAGAGGATGTTTTGCCTCCTAACAAACTGTTGTCGGTCCAGGCCACTATGGTTTTAAATTCCTCTACCTCAGGCAATGGTATGATTCGATCTATGGCAGTGATCACTGCTCCTTTCACCCAGAGTGCGACAAGATCTTCGTTCTCATATGGGATGCTTGGCTTTGGTATGAGCACTGTACTTTCCTAATCCACTCTACAGACTTTAGGTCTCAGGGTGGGGAGCTCTAACGCTCCTCTGCAAAGATCTATGGGGGGGACTTCAGCTCCCTATAATGCTTTCCCTTATGGAGGGGGTCATATACCTCCTTCGTCCCCTTCACTCGAAGTTGCTCACTAGCATTTCGCCGGGCCGAACGTAAACTATAGTTCATTTGGAGCAGGTAATCAAGGACTTCCTTATAACATGCTGGTAGGTTCAACACCATTCTCTTTGTTCAATGTGTTTGGTAACAACGCTTTCTTGTCCGCTGCCATCTTGGCCAGGGGCAACCCCGGTTATGGACAACAAAATTCTGTACAGGGTACTATTCCTGCACAGGGGGAAAAATTAAGAACTCCTTCTTCACAAGGACCTTGGAGTCCATGGCAGGGACCAGTTCCCTTGTCAGGCATGCCGACCAGGGGCAACCCCTTCCATAGTTAATGGAACCCCGGGAAAGGCTCAACACCTTTTCCCATCGGATCGACAGGGGGAAACCCTTCCCAAAATCCTTGGAATGCGATGCAAGCCCAACCCTTTACGTCCTATTATGGGAGTGAGTTGATGACATCTCAACAAGCACAAAATCCATACGCTATCCACGACCATGGTTATTACCAGAACCTTGACCAACAACCTAACTTTTCCTGGCAACCTGGTGCTAGCCAAACTCCAGGCTCCTCTTTCCCTGGTTATAATCAACAACCCAAATTACCGTTTCTGGAAACTCTTCACTTGCCAGACTTGACAAGGTTATTAAATGACCCCATCTGTCACGATCCGCATTGGCCTCCTATGCTGACGAAGTTTCCTTTGGACATCCCAAATTTCAAGGCCAAGCCTAACGAAGATCCATGCGATCATGTGACTACCTTCCATTTATGGTGCTTGTCCAACTCATTGAGAGACGACTCCGTCCAGTTGCATTTGTTTCAACGCACTCTCATCAGGAGTGCTGGGAAATGGTACATTGAGCTTGACTGCTCAATATAATCTTCCTTCGGCGAATTGTCAATGGCCTTCTTAAACCATTTCCAATTACTTGTGAGATACGATGCCAACATCAAATTGCTGGCCAACTCTCAGCAGACAAAAGAGGACCATATCTTAGATCACATCTGAGAATGGAGACACCGAAAGAGTTTGATAAAAGTGCCAGTCCCACCAACATTCCTTATTGAGTGGTTCCTTAAGTCTTTGGTATCCCAGTTGTCTAAAGACATCGCAACGTCGGGGGTGTTTTCAGAGGAAGATGTGATAATGAGAGCCCAACAATTAGAATTGATTTACTCTCAGTCTGGTTTACTTTACGAAGTGTTTCTAGATGCACCAACATCGATACTTGACAAGACCAGATAGAGGTCTGGACCACATGCCAATGGTATTGTTCGTTTAGTGCAAACGAAGCCTACTGATCAACTGTCAAATCAATTGTAGCAATTGTTGATACATCAGACAGTGGCCATCCAAACCACTGGTTCAACTATTTCCCCTACCCAAAAGTCAGATGTACACAGTGTGCAATCGACAAACCTAAAGGCCACCCAACAATCCGATGGAAAGAAGAAATAATGAAATAAGGGTAAAGGGGATAGGAAATCTACGAATAATGTTGGCGGGGGCAATACTGAAAAGAAGAAGTCGAAGTATCCTTGTAACCTTTGCATGGAAGACCACCCGACTCATTAGTTCCCTCGTCTTGCGAAGGCCCAAAATTTATTGGCACAACAATAGCCTGCCGTGTTAACAAATCCATTTCCACATGGGAAAAATTTGACCCAAGCCTCTTCGTGTGTGGAGAGGGGCAGTCAGGGACCCCCTTCATCCGCGAATGTGTACACGATGAAAGGTAGCATTGAGATAACAACTAGGACATGCGACTGTGGAATTCCAAACACCTTTGTGAAGGGTAAAGAAGCCGAAAACCCATCTCTTCCTCTCCAGATTAAGAAGACGTTGGGCGAAACAATGACACACATCCCAAAAGGTGCGTTCAAGAAAGCTTCCCACAACCCAAATGGAAGGGCCGCCTAGAACTACTCTGCGATGGAGGATTTGTCACAAACCCCTTGTGCAGTGTCGGCTTTGGAAGTCCTCCAGAGCTACCCTTCCTAGAGAAAGGCTCTGTTAGTTGCCTTAGAATCTGTTGATAATTGTAATATGGGAACGATCATGCTTGATACGACCAACTTAAAACCTCATCTTCCTTACCACGTAGCGTTTCAGATAGTACTGTCTTACACCTCGAAAACTTTTACTCTGAACATTTTCCGCACGGTGGTTGATGAGGACGCCTCAACATGCGTGATGTATTTGGCATGTTGGAAGGCCATTGGCCAACCCATTTTGTCTCCGTCACCTACTCTTCTTACCAATTTCAAATGTTGTTCGTTCCAACCACATGGAATCATCCCCTCTTTCCCCGTACAGTTAGGGGGGAAGACCATGTGCATCAAGGTTGAAGTGGTCGATGCATCTCTCGACTGTAATATCTTGTTAGGAAGGACTTGGACCTATGCTATGCAAGCAATGGTCGCGACAGTTTTTTGGGTCTTGTTGTTTCCACATGAGGGTCATATCATGTCCATTGATTAGTTATCCTTCTCCTGTCCCGAACCTTCATCGGGGGTATCCATGGTCCCGATGATTGATAAACCTCAGCCCGACATCATCAATGTAGGGGTTGGTTTGTGCCCACCTTTGATGGGTACCTTCGATTACCCGCCTCTGATAGACAATGTCCATTACATGTCAGCTGTTCCCGACCAGCCTAGGGCTGAAATGTTTCAAATGTCATCGTTTCACATGAATTACTTTAATGATCCATGGAATCTTCCTTCCCCATCAACCATGATGGAAGGGGTAGGGCACCATGGCATGGACATGCCTTTGTCCGTGACAAAAGTTGTGTACTTTATAGTTCAACAAGCTTCTGCCATCCCTGATCTGACTCCTTCACAGGAGTTAGATTTGGTTCTCGAGCCTACTTGGGATCAAGGTTCCCTCGCCGATACTAATTCTTTAGACTTAGTCTTTCCATCAGATGAGGTGATTATTGAGGCAATGACTAGTCTGGACAGACCTTGGGATGATCTTCATGACAAATCTTACTTCCTCCCAGAGTTAAGAAGAATTGAAGTAGGTGAATTCACTCTGACTATGACTGGAGATAAGGCTTGTCCTATCAATCCTTTGGCTACGTACGCTATTTACGCTAAAGGAAATATGGAAAAAATTGCTCAAAATATACCTATTGATATATTTAGAACTGCTAGCGTCACAGAGAATATCTTCGTTGGAGCAGACTGCTTCCCCGAGGATATTCGAATCTACACAGATTTATTTAAAGAATTCTGCAACGTGTTTTCCTAGTCTTATGAGAAAATGCCAGGCATAGATCCAAGAATCGTTGAACATGAAATCACGACATATCCTGATGCTAAGATGGTCTGGTAGAAGATTCATCCATTCAATCCTAGGAAAGAAACAACTATTAAGCAACTGTTATCCTCCAGGAATTCGACTTGGATTTTGTTTTAGCGAAGTCCAAAAAGTCGTTGGTCTTTGCGGAACTCATATCAGAACTTCTGATCGAATCAAGTGATGTTATACCCGAGGAGTCACCTATCAAAGAAGACATGTTTTTGATCACGTCTTTGGACCCCTGGTACAAAGATATACTAGTCTATCTCCAGACATTGAAGTGCCCCACCTCTGCTTCTCGTGATGGGCATCGCCATATACGCCATCAGGCAAAAAATTATCTCATACTCGAGGACACTCTGTATCGTTGAGGTGTAGATTTCATCCTTCACTGGTGTCTCACTCATGACGAAGTGAACATCCTTCTTAACGATTGCCACACTAGAGCATGTGGCGATCATTGTTGTGGGTGGGAAATCCCTCCTATGGACTAGCACTAAGGGTTTTATCATGCATGTAGAAATGACCTAAAGATTCTTACTTTTTACCATCATCCCATGCCTAAACCCCCATTACTCATATGTAAATACAAGTCTCAAGAGATTAAGTTGACGTACCTTATTTTTCATGTTTGATGTCGATCCCTTTTCGCGCTTGGTCGTTCTTTGACTGCAACTCTCCTCCTAGTGCTGACCTACATTCACTAAAGAAAAACAAAGAACTCCACATGCATTTGATCTATGAACTAAAGGGTTAGAGATTTAATCAGTCATACAATCAATATTCCAATAATGACAATCTCATATGGCGGGACGGGAAGAACAATTCTTTTATTAACTTCATAATGATACCTTACAATGATAAAGTCAGCTATTGCTCCTCGATCCTGGTCTTGGGCTCTTCTTCCACTGTCTTCTAACTTCTTTTCTCTATACTTCTCTTTACACAAGGATGGCTAAAGGTTGGGACAAAGGGAATGCTTAGTCGGGTATAGTTTCTTTACTATGATTCTCCTCCTTTCAAATGGGACCCCTACCCCTTCTTTTATAGGTTAGAAGGAGCTAGGTATTTGGTCGAATGACTGGCCATGCATGGTCAAAAGGTTTAGTTAACTTACCCAAAGCTGTGTGTTCCATCAACAATTTTCCTTTTTTCGTGCTTTTGTAGGTACACGCGGGATGTCTTGGGTCAGCTCTTGTGTACACGCATGCAGTAATGGAGCAGGGCGCGTGGGCCTTTATAAAAGGGGTTTTTAAGAAGAGTTGTTCAATAGTGTTTTGGAAAAGAAAGAATATGAGATGGCCTGATTCTAGGTAAGAATGTCTGGTGCAAATTAGGGTTATAATAGATGCCCCATAATGTGTGAGGTTAGAAGAGCATCTGATGGCCAAAATACAATAACAATCTTCACCAATGTTCCAAACAAGTGAGCCCAGGGACCAGAAATTGAGAGGTGCCTTCTGCAAAATAATAATTGTCTCACCGAGGCGGGCATACCCATGCTCAGGATGAAATAAAATCATGGATACCAATCAAATACACTGTAGATCCATGTCATATAACTATATAAAGTGTAGTCGCGAGTAATACACAACGGAGCTACATCTCAAAATAAAAAATATATACATGTAGAGTATACATCTTCTAGAAGCTGATAAGGCCTGATGGCTGGATATGAGGTCTTCAGAGCTCGAGCAACAACTTCAAAATCTTCAAAACTCGAGTAGGAGTGTAATATGAGTGTACGACTTCACTGCCCAGAGGTCTTCGATGGCTCATCAGTCGTGGACTAGAGAATGTTGATGATCAGACTGAAGGCTTCATTGATTTCAAACAAATACTTGATTGGTTTTTGAGGATGGTTGGGCATGAGGGAAAGAGACAAACTACAGAGGGGCTAACTCAGGCTTGGTAGAACTTCCCTTGGGCAATAGCACGAAACATTATGAGACTCAGGCAACATAGCATTTGACATAAGTTCATGATGCAGGAGGCAACACAAACTCTCCATATGTTTGGAAGAATAACCAAACAGAGGAGGACACAACTCTATGTAGCGAGAACAACCTCCTAAGGTCGTATTAAATCCCAGAGCTTGACGAACAAACAAAAGGATGTGCTTTGTCCAAGGGTGACTCATTGTGCTGCCAAAAAAGAAAATACTTTTCCCTTCCTCTTTTTAGGGTATATTTGATTTTTTTTTTCTTTTTCAATAATGTTGGAAAGTTTGAAAACGAATTAAATAATGCTACGTTACAAAGGATGATCGAGTGTCGCAAACATACTAGTTCCAAGCACACAAAAAATAGGGATGCTCAGGGAAAAGGGACATATGCAAGAAAAGGACACTCGGGAAAAATCCTCCAGGGGCCAAAGGTGTCAAGATGCAGAGGCAAAGTGCTATAGGGCTTGCATATAAGGCATGCTTCAGATGGTTCAGTTGAGAGCAACATGGAGCCAGCATTAGGCCGAAGACACGGGTATGAAAATGCAATTAATAAAACACACAATGGTAATGTCCTTCGATGTAATTTTAATGATCCCAGAGAAGGTAAGCTCGGTGGTTTTTCATATTTAGAGAGTCTGAAGAACGTAAAAGGAGACTCTAATGGGGTACCTTTTTTGAAGGGAGTCTATTCGGTTCGAAAATGGGGTAAATTAGCACCGACAAGACGTCTATTCAAAACCATTTTAACAAGTGTGATAAAGACAATATTACTTGGCCATTTTTTCATTTTTAAGGAGTCTAAAAAAATCTTAACTATGGACTTTGTCAAGAATGTTCTTCTGGACCATTTTAATGAGTGTGAAAGAATAAGGTCACTCAATGATCTTTTCAATTTTAGGGAGTCTAAAAAGATCTTAACTATGGACTCCATGGGGGTTCCTTTTTCGTAAATTTAGTCCCTCAATCCTTAAAAAGGGGTAAAATTATACCTGAGGGTACTCTTCTAGGGATGCAAAGCCTTTAGAGTATACCTTTGTTCATACAGTTGACCGTCCAGACCGAAAAAGGGGTAAAC
The DNA here is from genome assembly GCA_009831015.1 of Picea engelmannii. Taxonomy (NCBI): domain Eukaryota; kingdom Viridiplantae; phylum Streptophyta; class Pinopsida; order Pinales; family Pinaceae; genus Picea; species Picea engelmannii. The sequence continues at coordinate 230,820 of ML783438.1, read as the reverse complement.
TACCACCGCATAGATGTGACTTCAAATTTCAGTTTAACGAGCGTGAAAGGCCACAAGATCCCTCAAAAATCTTTTCATGTTTAGAGGGTATAAAAAGGGCTTAAAAGAAGACCCGTGGGGGCTACGACGCATGTATGAAATTGGTTCAGGTAGATCCCATTGCTAGGCTTAGACCAAGAGTCTCTTCGATAGTCAACTTGGGAAGTCTCCCAAAACAGAAGAAAACACAAACCACGTTGTAAGTCCTCCTGCGGTATAGAAACCATAGTCATGGCTTCAAGGATAGACTCATCTAAAGGCAATTCAAAATCTGAGAAATCATGCAAACAAGGGTTGACAACCCCAAAGGGTGAAGTAAATTGACCATACTCCATATGATGATGGAGGTTCTGACCAGGACTAGCGGAGTCTATCATCAAAGAATCATGATCACGACGGCTTGAGGATATACTAACAACAAGATCAGACTCAGAAGGATAATCAAGCCCACTTGGAACAAAAGGGGGAAGCAAGGGATCCCATGCCCCCATTGGATAAACCAATGGATCAATTGTTGAGACTAAGTCTCGGGAAGGCCAACATGATTTCACAGGTTCCTGCTCAGAAGCAATTGAACATCGAGGATAAGATGCCACATAATTAACCTGTGGCGGGGTAGATTCTACATGAACACTAGGAACATATAAAGGGGTAGTCTGAAATAATGCTGAATTAGGATGGTGATTATTAGATGCTAGCTGGTCAATAGTGACAATGCTTCCATTGTGAGGGAAGTGCATCACCCGAAAGAGCATAGATGCCACAACGTTCATAGCATATACATAATCAAGCCCGAGAAGCATATTGAAACCTAACGGGCCTTGCACCACTATAACATCGACACGAACAATATTCCCACTAATGATATAGGCAACTGAGGAAGAACCCCCAAATATTCACTAGGATGTCTGTCAAAAGCCAACAACTCATGTGAAGTAGACACAAGATT
>ML783438.1:215954-229292 GCA_009831015.1 Picea engelmannii | reverse complement strand
CAACCAATGGATGAATAGGTTGCGAGACTACATGGTCTAAAGGCACCTCACCCCCCAAAAGAGAAGTGGTATCAACCGATGACTGCATCAGCATGACCACTTTCTCAACCCATGGCTGAATATGCTGCGAGACTACATGGTCTAAAGGCACCTCACCCCCCAAAAGAGGAGTGGGATTAGCCGATGACTGCATCGGCATGACCACTTTCATAACCAATGGCTAAAAAGGTTGCGAGACTACATGGTATAAATGAGACTACATGGTATAAAGGCACCTCGCCCCCCAAAAGAGGTGTGGGATCAGCTGATGACTGCATCGACATGACCACTTTCGCAACCCATGGCTGAATAGGTTGTGAGACTACATGGTTTGAAGGCACCTCACCCCCAAAACGAGGAGTGGGATCAGCTGATGACTGTATCGACATGACCACTTTCTCAACCAATGGTTGAATAGACTGTAAGGAAACCTCAAAAGACTCAGACTCAAAAGTGCTTGCAGACAGGGACCACAATATTTTTACCTCTGGAATGCCAGGGCACAAATGAGTAAGGTGATCTCCCTTGAAAAGATTACAAGGGAACTTAGGCTTACGTCCTATCAGTCTAGGTTTCTCAATAGAATTAATGCCCCTAGCATGACTAGTAGTGGTTGGTTGCACATCTCCAACATGACTTGCAGAGGTTAGTGATGGGTCGATAACATGACTTGCAGAGGCTACATACCTATTACCAGTATGACTAGCAATGACTGGAGTTTTTCCCCCAACATGACTTGCAAAGGGTGGGTGTGTGCCCCCAGCATAAATTGTATAGGCTGGGTGCTAGTCTTCAACGTGACTTGCAGAGGTTGTCGACCTATCTCCAACATGACTCGCAGAGGTTGGTGATTTCTTCTTCCTATTCTTCCTCTTTCTATTTCGTTTAGAATTTCGGTTACTAGTAATTGTACTTTCACCAGAGGTGGGAGAAGGAGGAGGAGAAGACTTTGCTGATGAAGAAACATCAACAGGGTGCCCATGACATAAAGTGCTTAACTAGGAAGCGTCAAGAGAATTTGGGACATTTGGAATGGTACCCAACCAAACCGGTAGTCCCACATTCAACCCAGGAATGTACAAAGTGGCCATCAAAGGGACACCAACGTTTCTGAAGAAACGAAAAGAAAAATAATCCCCTTGCAAAGGGGTTCCTTGGTTGGTATCATCAAGAACTTTAGCCATGAATATCTTATGCACAAGTTCTCCCTTTGCGCTATCGTTCAAGTCTGTAAAAGTCTCACAAACCGACTCTGGCGAACCAGTGGTATCAAAACAACGCCTATAATGAGGCGGCTCCACGTTTCTAAGCGGAAGACCAAAAAGTCCTCACAACTGACAGAGTGGACGGTCTACCACCCTAGGTCAAAGACCCAAAGAAATGTCTAAATAACTCACTATGGAAAACTAGGGAGCACATAGCACACACTAGAAAAACTCCTAAAGGAAAATCAAGCAAACGACTAACTAGTTGGAAGAACAGTTACACCAACCAACACTAGAGAAACTTACTGGTGCAAGTGAAACTCAAATACGGAAGCACCGTCAAAGTATACTCTACAAAGCGTGGCCCGATGTTTGCCCTAGGTACCGTGGTATACCCCTACAGTCACCTGTGTAAGTCCCTAGAATAAAGGCAAATAAGTTGCCAGCTTGCAAATAGTCACCAGGCTGGTACAGTCGACAGTCGGGTAGACCACAATGAGTAGGGTATCAAGCCCAAAACCTATCAAGGGTATTGAAAGCAAGTGGTTTGGAAGACAACTGAGGACCTTGAACGAATTCAAGACTCATGAAGCTTTGTGGCAAATGCACTCGATGGAGTCCCAAGACAAGCCATCTATATGTGTTCTCCACTACGATTGGTCCAGTTTTGGAGGGGTTATCTCTGCTACGTTTCCGCACACGACCTCGTGTTTAGCCCCTATGTTAGAGGGGGGTCCTAGATAACTTCCACGATACTAGACTTTAACACTCCCTAACTCAGACTCCAATGTTTGATTCAATGGCCTTGAAGAGTTTCCTCTCCAACCTAATTCAAGGCCATAACCCTAAACTAGTTGGTTGACCCTACAAACATAAAAAGTCTAATTAATTTTAGATTAGCGTTCTTTTTAAGGATTGATTTACTCAAAAGGGGTACGGTAGCGCAACTGATGTTGTTAAGACTCTTGCAAAAAATGATGAAACTTATATGAACACTGGCAAAGAATGATTATATTTCTTATTTTTTTCTTTTGAAATGCTTTTAAAATTAGAAGAAAACACAACGCTATGCTAATTTATTTTTCTTTTTCCAATAAAAATGCAAAGAAAATGCCAAGAAAGAAAGATATCTAACAAACTAAGTTTTTTTTAATATTTTCTTCCAATCAAAGCAGAAATAAAAAAAGATTCTAAAAGAAACTGATGAATGCACGATTCATGGCCGCCCCGGCCATGAGGGGGATTTTTTTTTTAAAATGCAACTCATTTTTCTTAAAATTTCAAGCTAAAAATAAGTTTAAAAAGCTAGGAAACACAAAAAATCTTTTAAACAAAAAAGAAAGCTATGTTGGAATACAACCTAGGTTAAAACTTCTTATGACAGAGACCAGAAAGAAACAAGAAAAACCAGGGAATTAAAAATTAGACAGGGAAGAGGATGACTGCCTCCTCAAAATTTTCTAGACAGACACGCGACTGTCACTTCAACAACCAACGTATGCATGCAGGCTGCCCAAAGATAGGATGCATATGCACACGTTCAGGCCCACTACAGGTTGTGTGTGCCTCTGTTTTTCCTCAAAAAAGGAGGACAAGCAACTAATCTTAGGCAGGGAGTACTGGTATTGAAAACCATAACCCCTTAAAGGTGCAAAAACTTACTTTGACAAAGAAGAGGCAATAAAAATTTAGCAAAACAAATCTAATCCTGAGGTTTTTACCTGACTATGGACTATTCAATCAGAGACCTAGAAGGACCCAGAAGATCCCTGAGAAGGATCACTTCTGCAGGGGAGAAGATGATTGCCTCTTCCTAAGAAGGATTTCCTGGGTTCTCAGACACGCAACTAGCACTTCATCAGTAGGCGTACATACGCGGACTGACTAAAGGTAGGACACGTGCATATGTGGGTTGTCCCACTACAGGGCGCGCATGCCTTAGAAGACTCTCAAAAATAGAAAAAAAATAGTCTGGTAAATAGAGCAGGGAAGACTGGTATTGAGAACTAGAACCCCTGAACACTCAGACTTCTTGCAGAAACTCAAAAAGGTAGTAAAACCAATTTCAAAATGCCCAATAAAAAATCCCCAAAGAACCCTAGAGAGTCCCCAGTATGGTCACCAATTCTGTTGTGGGTGGGAAATCCCTCCTACAGACTAGGACTAAGGGTTTTATCATGCATGCATAAATGACCTAAAGATTCTTACTTTTTACCATCATCCCATGCCTAAACCCCCATTACTCATATGTAAATACAAGGCTCAAGAGATTAAGTTGATGTACTTTATTTTTCGTGTTTGATGTCGATCCCTTTTCTTGCTTGGTCATTATTTGATTGCAACTCTCCTCCCAATGCTGACCTGCATTCACTAAAGACAAACAAAGAACTCCACATGCATTTGATCTATGAACTAAAGGGTTAGAGATTTAATCAGTCATACAATCAATATTCTAGTAATGATAATCTCATATGGCAGGACGAGAAAAATAATTATTTTATTAACTTCACAATGATACCTTACAATGATAAAGTCAGCTACTGCTCCTCGATCCTGGTCCTGGGCTCTTCTTCCACTGTCTTCCAACTTCTTTGCTCTATACTTCTCTTTGCACAAGGATGGCTAAAGGTTGGGACAAAGGGAATGCTTAATCGGGTATAGTTTCTTTACTATGATTCTCCTCCTTTCAAATGGGACCCCTATCCCTTATTTTATAGGTTAGAAGGAGCTAGGTATTTGGTCGAATGACCAATCATGCATGGCCGAAAGGTTTAGTTAACTTACCCAAAGCTATGTGTTCCGTCAACAACTTTCCTTTTTTCATGCTTTTGTAGTTACACGCGGGTTGTCTTGTGTCAGCTCATGTGTACATGCGTGCAGTAATGGAGCAGGGCACGTGGGCCTTTATAAAAGGGGTTTTTAAGAAGAGTTGTTTAGTAGTGTTTTGGAAAAGAAGGAATCTGAGATGGCCTGATGCCAGGTAAGCATGTCTGGTGCAAATTAGGGTTGTAACAATCATTTTTCTGGGTTGACAACAACCCAAAAGATTCTACGACCAGTTACTTTTGGCTGACATTAATCAAATATTGTGTTAAATCAGTCAAGAAGTGCCACCCGTGTCAGATCTTCTCTCAGAAGATGAGGGCACACCCCACTCCCATGTTTTCCGTCATCATAGTTGGTCCCTTCACCAAGTGGGGGATTGATTACGCTATATGCAACACCCCTTCCGCAAGGGGGCACTATTATATCATCGTAGCAGTAGACTACTTCACGAAGTGGGTCGAAGCTATGCCAACGTTTAAAGATGATGGCGAGACAACAACTCTCTTTTTATTTAACTAGATAATAGCAAGGTTCGACATCCCGAGAGAGATTGTCACTGACCATGGAAGTCACTTTCAGAACAAAATGATGTTTGAGTTATCATCAAATCTTGGGTTGAGTCAAGAACATTCATCACCCTACTAGCCACAAGCGAATGGTTAGGTGGAAGCTGTGAATAAATCCCTTAAGACTATTTTACAGTGAACAATCAATTCGGCTAGGTCAAATTGGAATTTGATGTTGTACTCAACATTATGGGCCTACCGAACGTCTGTTAAGACTACAACCGGTTTCTCACCTTTTCAACTCGTTTATGGGCTGGAAGCAGTCTTGCTTATAAAGTGCCAGATCCCCTCTCTAAAGGTGCTAGTACAATTATTTCCAGACACTTCACCGCTTGAAGAGAATTTATTATATCTTGGGCAGCTCGATGAGCAGCGTCGGGATGCAGCCTTGGCTAACGAGGCTCACAAACAAAAAGTCAAGTGTCAGTATAATTGGTCTGTCCGTCCTCGGATTTTCCCTGAAGGAAAACTTGTCCTAGTCTATGACCAAGATAAGGACCCCCTGGGGGCAGGAAAATTCAAACCCATGTGGTTCAAACCTTTCATCGTGAAGGAGGTTCTAAAGGAGGGCACTTATCATCTGGTGGACTTTGAGGGAAATTCTTTGGCAGAGCCTAGAAATGGGCTCTACCTCAAGAAGTATTACTCGTAGGTGGGTCGCCTTGGATGAATTCTTGTAACATATGTATAGTCTTATACATTTTCTTTTTAGTTTTTTTTCTTTTTGGTTTTATGGACGTGTCATTTTTTGATGTCATATTTTTCACTATGGCATATGTCAAGTGAATCAGAGGTGTTTGTTGGGTTTGCGGATGACGCTAGCTGGCACACTTGGAGGCTTTCTTCCGTATCTTGGGTGATTTTCACACCTCAGGGCTGGTTGCTATCTTCAGGAGGTATCTGTTTAGGTGACGCAACAACCAATGTCGTTGAATACAACGCAGTCTTAGAGTTGCTTCATGACGCTTTGTCGCATTGTATCTCTCACCTCTGGGTCTACTTAGACGATCAACTGGTTGTGTCTTAGTTAAATGGAGTTTACCATGTTTACGATCCTACACTACACTGATGGTTCCTTAGGGTATGTCTCTTATAACGAAGCTTTGATTACATTACATATATCCATGTTCCTAGGAGATTGAATAAAATCACAGATACTCTAACTAATCACGTATTAGATTGGCATATTGCACACATGTAAGAAAAAGCACACACACGCACATGTAAATACATTTGTAAAATAGATGTAATCCATAAGACGTAAAAATATGTAAAATATCCATATATATATCAAAAAATATTAGAGTACAAGGGTGGGTGAAAGCGCCTCAAAAATATGTCCAATAAGAGTCATGGGGCTTATGCCCTAAAAAATATACAAAAAGTGCTCTTGGCATGTAAGTAGTCTATCCTAGCTAAGGGCGGGGCCTGTTGGCCTTGCCATAGTGAACAACAACGTTTTCCAAATGCCGAAAGAGATGGACCCAGGTTCGTGGCACCCCAACTACATGAGGTTGCATCGATAGTGGGAGATCCTCGATCTCCGCCATAGGGACTGTATGAGTGAGCGCGGTAAGGTTCCACTCTACCCATATCAATACTCTCTCAGCCTCTCCGGCTAGAGGCCCCCCTGCTGCTGCTGCTGGTCCGACGGCTCCAACTGGTCCTACCTCTGGTCAAGGACACTGCCTATTCCTCGAGAAGTCTGTTGGATTCACTGGTCCCACATATGTACATAATAGATATGTAAGTGTCAGATACTCTGGTATATATAAAAAAATTGATATATATAAAAATACATAAAAATTGAATAACTTTGAAAAGAAAACTTACCCATCTCTCCTCGCTCCGCTCCAGGAGGTACAAGCATGTCAAGATCTCCAGAAAAATTGATCCCGACATAGGGGTAGTCCTCTATTTCCGGAATCTACCGTGACCACCAGTCAAAAAACTTGTCATCAAAGGCCTCGATGGTCCTCCCTCCCCCCTGTCGTGACAACAACACCGCCCATATGCCCTCGTATAGTCTCTTGAGGACTGAGACTGGGTACCCTCTTGAAGAAAAAGGAGCACAAAACGGTCCCAAACCCAAAGTTACAGTGCTCTCGTATCCGACACTCTGTTAGATGTCTCTTCATGCAATCCAACATGGTGGTACTCTAGTCAAAAATCCATGCATTTAAGCACTGTACTGCACAATGCATGTGCACCCCAGAAGCCTGATGCAAAGATGTGGATCCAGTGATTCGCCCAATGAGTAGAACTATCACTTTTTGTGATAGGTTGTTGATCTTATGTATATGCACTTGAGAACTAACTTTCTCAGTACCAACCTCGCAATGGAGTCCAATCAACTCCTTAATGTTGTGAGGCCCGGGGGGAAAAGTGCGCAAATTGACTGGATCCCCTCTCCTCGAGAGACCAGTTAGTAATTAAATTTCCTCAGTCGTTGGAGTCAACGACTACCCCTCGAGCATAAATGCCTCTGCGTCAGGATGCTAGTAATCTATCAAAGCATTTAGCAACCTGGGTTGTGCCCTCATAAACGGACACTGGAAGAACTTTAGCAACCCACATTGTGGTAAAACAACGATAGCAATAGGGTCTTCAGAGACCAAAAAATCAATGTCCTCATGCTCCCTCTCTCTCCAATGAACATACATCCTGCAAAATGACAAATGTATGGAGAGTTAACTCTTGCAATTTTCATTTTTTTTCACTTATTTGAGGGTGTATGTGGGCTGTCTTGGGGACAATCACGTGTGCATGCAGGAAAATTATCTTCTGCCCGCATGTACACGTGGGCTGTGCTTGGACAACCCGTGTACACGCAGGGACAACCTCTTTAAAGGTCAGCGCCCCCCCAAAACACAAAAACAAATGAAAAAAAAGGAAGAATGAATTGCAAGAGGGGCTAGTTTGTACTTACTTGGTCCAAGCGGAAGTTTGTTTCATCCACTGAAGCTCCCAGAATCAACTCTTTCGACAAAGGGGTGTTTTTTGACTTTTGGTCAATTATCAATTTACAATAGTGATAATGAGCTGCCAACATTCTATTTATAGATGGTTTGGCCCCTTTTTGTCATTTTTTATGGCTTAGAAATCATTTACTATGGTTCTTGAGTTTCTCGGGGGTGATTACGATAAGTGTTAGTTTGGGTATTTGGGAAGTTGTTTGAGAGTTGGGTCAGTTTTAAAGGTCTTTTGGTAAAAAGTCATTTTTTTCAACTTTGTGCATGTAAGATAGGATTCCACCTCCACTTGTTGCACCTCATTGTCTTTTTTGCCTTCCCATAGGATCAATCCCACCGAATTGTGACACAGAACCCTCATTCTTGCTCTAGAAGTGTCGTAATTTAGTGGTAGAGCCTACCTTCACATGGATGCCCTAGGTAGATCCTAGTTAAATTTTGGTGTCCATGTCATCACTAATGACTATAGGCTCGAGATTCCTTAGTAGTTTTTCCTGATTATGAGTTTGAGCCTCATTTGCATGATCCATTATCACTCTTGTCCTCACCCTCAGGACTCCCAAAACACAACGGGTCTTCTTTTAAGCCCTTTTTAGACCCTCTAAATATGAAAAGATTGCCGAGAGATCTTGTTGCCCTTCATGCTCGCCAAACTAAAATTCGAAGGCATGTCTATCCGGCAGTAGTTTACCCCTTTTTTGGTCCAGATGGTCAAAAGTACGAACAAAGGTATACTCTAGGAGCCTCGGTTCTCTAGAAGAGTATTCTCAGGTATAAATTTAACCCTTTTTTGGGCCTGAGGGACTAAATTTACGAAAAAGGAACCTCCACGGAGTCCATAGTTAAGCTCTTTTCAGACTCCCTAGAATTGAAAAGATGGCTGCGTGACCTTGTTTCTTCACACTCGTTAAATTGGTCCAGAAGAACATCCCTTACAGAGTCCATAGTTAAGCTCTTTTCAGACTCCTTAAATATGAAAAGATCGCCGAGTGATCTTGTCTTTGTCACACTCGTTAAAATGATTTTGAATAGACATCTATTCAGTGCTAGTTTACCCCTTTTTCGAAACGACCAGACTGCCTTTGAAAAAGGTACCCCAGTGGAGTCTCCTTTTACGCTTTTTCAGACTCTCTAAAAATGAAAAATCACCGATCTTACCTTCTCTGGGCTCGTTAAAATTACATCGAAGGACGTTATCATTGTGTCTTATTAACTGCATTTGCATTCTTGTGTCTTTGGCCTAATGCTGACTCCATGTTACTCTCAACTGAAACATCTGAAGCATGCCTTATACGCAAGCCTTGTAGCACTTTTCCTCTATGTCTTGACACCTTGACCCATGGAGGATTTTTCCAAGTGTCCTTTTCCTACATATGTTCCCTTGCTCCGAGCATGAATGTGTTCCTTGCACTTGGAATTAGTATGTCTACGACACTCGTTCCTCCTTTGTAATGTAGCATTCTTTTATTCTTTTTCAAAAAATTCCACAATTATTGAAAAAGACAAAAAAATCAAATATACCCCAAAAAGAGGAAGGGACAAGTATTTTCTTTTTGTTGATAGAAAAATGAGTCTCCCTTGGAAAAATCACATCCTTTTGTTTGTTCGTCAAGCCCTATGATTCAATATGACCTTAGGAAGATGTTCTCGCTACATAGAGTTGTGTCCTCCTCTGTTTGGTTACCATTCCAAACATATGGAGAGTTTGCATTTCCTCTTACATCATGAACTTATGTCAATACCATGTGCCTGAGTCTCATATTTTATCATTCTTTTGTCCAAGGGAATTCTTAATAAACTTGATTCGGCCCTTCTGTAGTTTGTCTCTTGTCCTCATGCCCGCCCACCCCGAAAGACCAATCAAGTCCTTGTTCAAAATCAATGAAGTTCTCTGCATTGATCACCAATATCCTCTTGTCTGTTTCCGACGAGCTGTCGAAGACCTCTGGGTAGTGAATTCGTACACTGATATTACACTCCTACCCAAGTTTTGAAGATTTTGAAGTTGTTGCTCGAGCTCTGAAGACCTCATCTCAAGTTGTCATGCGTCATTGGCTTCTTTAAGATGGACACCATACATGTATATCTTTTGATTTTAAGATGTATATTTGTTGTGTACTACTCACAGATACACTTTATATAGTTATATATGACATGGATCTGCAGTGTTTTTGATTGGTAGCCATGCTTTTATTTCATCCCGAGCATGGGTATGCTCGCCTCGGTGAGACAAATTGCTATTTTTGCAGGTGGCACCTCTTGAACTCTTGTCCCTGGGCTCACTTGCTTCGTACATTGGTGAAGATTTATAATGTCTTTTGGCCATCAGATGCTCTTTTGACCTCACACATTAGGGGGCATCTGTTATAACCCTAAATTGCACCAAACATGCATACCTGGCATCAGACCATCTAACTTGCTATCTTTTCCAAGCCATCACTGAAAAATCTTTTCTAAAAATCATAGTTTTGAAGGTGTACGCACCTTGCACCACTACTGTCTGTGTACACACGCCTACTGACCCACTACAACCCACATACATTCAAAAAATATCACAAAAAATCAAATTTGCATAGGATACTGGTTTCCGGGTTGTTACTTAACTATTTGACCACCCATAGCCAGTTACCCCAACCGTTACTATCTCTTTTGGCCTATAAAAGAAGGGGTTGGGGTCCCATTTCAGAGGGAAGCACGAGAGCATAGAAACTCTCTCCATTTCCGTATTCCCCATTTTCCCCAATACTCGGCAGCCACATTGTGAGTTTGAGCCAGAATTCCCCTTTTCTCCATTGCAAGCCCTTGCCATTCCCCTAGAGAGAACTGAAGAGGAGAAGGAGACGTGGAAGTAGTTGGTGCATTGTGAAGAGGATCCCAGGACCAAGTTCGAGGAGTAGTGCCGGTCTCATATTGTAAGTGACTTTTGTGAGATTAATATAAAGAAGTACTTTTTTCATCCCGCCAAATGACGTCTTAAACTTATATGATTTGTTTACATTTATTGTTTATGATGTCTAACCCACTAATCCATATGTAGAATGCATGCTTGTAGTTTCTTGTTTGTCTTTTGGTGAATGCAGGTCAGCCTTGGAGGAGACTTGCAGTCAGGAAACAACTAAGCGCAAAAGGATCGACACTAGACACAAAGTTTAAGGTATGCCTACCAGATCCCTATACCTTGTCTTTTATGTATGATTGTGGGGTAATGTTGGGATAGTTGATAAAAAGTAGGAGACTTTAGACGGTTAGATCTACCTACATTTTAGAACCCTGATGTAGCCCGTAGAGGGGTTTTCCCACTATAGAAGATAATGAGAGGGGAAAACAAACATTTACTTTTCATGAGATTAATCAAGAAATCCATAACATCAACCAACAATTAGATGTCTGAGTAATAATTCCTGTGTATTTAACTAGTTCACTGTCCAATAATAAAATATCCAACACAGTGCCATTATTAAAGGTAAGCATTTCACACAATTTGTAAGAGGTTCTGTCCCCTTTGTTCGCTCATTCTACATGTTATAACAGTCAACAACAACACTCCTTCCTAATCTGTAATCATTAACATCCACCACTACCACTCATTTCTCCAATCTACATTTAAAAGTCATATTTCTGAAATAATAATGAAGTCACTATTTCTTCAATAGAGCCAATCAAGGTCTGTAATGATATTCATTCCCATATATATATGTAAAAAATAATCAATATAATCAAAACCTCACATGCCACAACTGAAATGATAATTGACTGTACAACCAAACAACCACTATTTAGACACAGGCTATGCAGAAGTAAATTTCCAAGGCAACATAACCATGCCACTGTAAAACAAAACAACTCAATGTGACTAAAAAACCAAACCAAATAACCAACACATCTGTCATCAACAATGGTCAATTTGCGATCAATAACGCATTTAAAACTTAGTGGATATAACTGAGCATGAAAACACGTCATCCATACTACGCACGGTGTGCAATTGAGAAAAATTCATGGTGCAACAATCCCACTAATCACACAACAACATACGACCACGATATAACTCAATAAATCATGCCAAGCTATTGATTTAGCCAATCATGATTGATTGACCAAGCTGTGCACACTCAGGTTTATTCAACCAACAATATAAGATGCAATAGATATACCCAGTCCAATAATTTACTTTGCAAAACACCCTATACAAAATGCGACCTGTGTGAGCAACCCCAATATTCGTAACCAATGCAAACCATCAACCGAAACATCAAAAGTGTGAATATTAGTGACTGTATATCAAATAAAAAATGCCACTATGGTAGAGGAACAACCATCTGAGTAAGATATTCAAGCGAGTAAGATCCAAACCATCTTGGATCTTACTCGCTTTCATGATTACCACAGTTGAATGATATTCCCTTAACGGACTGGAATTCCTACCTTAAAAGTCTTTACGAGTTCCCTAATGCCATGGAAACCATTCCTATTGTCCCTACAAAGGAAGAAGTTTTTCCTTTAGATGACATAGAGTTCGGGGTTAAGCGGCTCGCAAATGGGAAAGCTAAAGACATTGAAGGCTACCAATATGAAAATTCTAAAATCGGAGGGCCAATCCTTATCCCTCACATACACAAGATCTTCAATTTAGCAGTTAAGCAGGGCTTCCCTAAACCCTGGATGCAAAGCCTCATTGTTCCTATTTTAAAAAATGGGGATAAAAACATTCCCTCTAATTATAGGACCATTATGATTAGCTCGATTTTAGCCAAGCTTTATGGAATTATTTTGGAAAAGAAGATTAGCATTTGGCTAGAAAGTCACGGTAAAAGAGATAAAGGCCAAGCCGAGTTTAGGAGATATCATTAAACTTTGGACCATCTTGTTACCTTTAGGATCATTACAGAGGAGTTCCGCAATACTAAAACAAATCTTTTTTGTTGTTTTGTTGACTTTAGAAAATCTTTTGACATGGTTCCTAGGAAAAACTTTTGGAATAGGTTGGAAGAGATAAGAGTGCCTCTCGAGTTGAGGGCTGCTACAATAAGGATGTATGAGAATGTTATTGCTAAGTTTAAAAAAACTGAGGGCTGGTCAAAAGAGATTAACTACAATATTGGAGTCAAACAAGGTTGTCCCTTGTCCCTTACCCTTTTTGGCATATACATTGATAAATTAGAAGAATGCTTGGAAAAAATAGGTTGTGTCGGCCCTACTCTCACTGGTATAGTCATCAATCTTCTTCTTTATGCTGATGATATCATTCTTATGGCAAGGAGTCCCCATGATCTTGAAAACCAACTAAGAATCCTCAAGGATTTTTTCTCCAATATGGGTATGACTGTTAATACTGATACGACTAAGGTCATGATTATTAAATCCAATAAGATCCCTTATGATACCTTGGTATATGACAACAACAACTTGGAGGAAGTTACTTCATACAAATATCTTGGAATTGATATTCACCACAAGCTTAATTGGAATTATAGCATTGAGAAAAGGACTATTGGGGGATGAAAAGCTTATTATGGGCTTGAAAACAATTGTAAATCAGCTGAACTTTAGAGTTGGGATAAGAAGAAAATCCTCTTTGAGACTCTTGTTACACCTGTTATTTTTTATGGATGTGAAGTCTGGGTCTATAGTATCTCTCGTGAATCCTAGAGAAAGATAGAGCAAATATAATTTTTTTTTGTAACCTGTAATCTCAAAATTAAAGGAAATATGCCATATCCCATCCTCCTC